>JAVLUX010000003.1:29794165-30031665 GCA_032164185.1 Moxostoma hubbsi | reverse complement strand
TCAAAAAGAGCCACACAGGCCACATTCAAGTGCAAAACCAGCACGAAAAAGACAAAGAAAATGTATTAGCCATAATAATTTCATAATTACGCATACATCAATGCTCATATGTAATGCAGTTTGAGGACTTGCCCTTCACGAACCCTGAGAACAATGGGACCAGAACCTGTAGGAGCATCTTGCAATGTTGATTTTCTTAAATCTCACAAAAGTACTTAAATTATTTCAGGGCTCCTTGTGGCCATTTAGCAAGTAGCTCTGCAGAGGCCCCTTGACAGTGCCAAATCGATACTGAATCAATGGCTGAGGCAAATCAATCAGCCACATTTTCTTCTCAAAATATTTAATTAAACATGGTGGAAAATAACTCAAGGATTTATTGTTTGATGCTAAGAGCATTAGTGATTTGCCTTTTCCTGAGCTACGCCTGAGGCCCAAGTCACCCGAGCGCTGCAGGAGTTCAGTGGGACCAGGGGAATAGCAAAGACACTTTTCCAATATATAATAACTTCTTGTATTTATACATGCGCATATGGCTTCTTGACCTTCCTCTCTCTCTCTCTCTCTCTCTCTCTCTCTCTCTCTCTCTCTCTCTCTCGCTAATCCAGTGCGTCGGCAGATTATTTTGGAGAGTGGTCCAGCAGAGCACTATGCGTTTAGATAGTCTCCGTTTAACACCTTGATCATTTACAACCATCCTACTGAGAGATGCTCCGCTGTCTGCCCACTAAAGATGTATATCTCCACCAAGTTGTGTGGTCGAGAAATGAAGAATATATTTTAAGGGAGAGAGAGATAAACTAGACACCAGAAGTTTTTGCAGTTTGGGTCAGTGTGGCTTTCAAACTTCTCACTAAAGGTTGGATAGCACAATTCAAGCAGATAAGCAGATAATGATTTACATTTTACATTTACCACACGCTTTTATCCAAAGCGACTTACAGTGCATTTATTACAGGGACAATCCCCCCGGAGCAACCTGCAGTTAAGTGCCTTGCTCAATGACACAATGGTGGTGGCTGTGGGGATTGAACCAGCAATCTTCTGATTAACAGTTATGTTCTTTAGCCCACTATGCCACCACCACTACAAAGGATCCACACATGCTAAGGTGCTGATTAGGCCACCCATAACAAACACTGACAGACTTTGATATGTGCTGGTAGTATGGGGGCATGTTAGGATATGAGGTGTTTTGGAGGAGGTGGAGAGGGTGTTAACAATGATGATGAGGGTGGCATTGTTCTCAAAATCTGGTAGCTCTTCTCAAGCCTGTGTGCATGAAAAGAGAATTAGGGGAATGTGTGTCTGTGTGTGTATGTAATCATCACTGGGTCACAGTGGAGTGACCTACCAGCTGAGTCCATTGCTGATCCACTGCTCACAAGGTAACAAATGGCCCCCAATAAACAAACGAATGCACACACACACACACACACACAAATAAAGTGGGTTAACATTTGCAATTTCACAAGTCAACTCTGAAATCTAAATCTACAAACAATTACAGTTGGCTGCACACAAAAGAGACTGAGTGATCATGTTATCCCAAGGTCTGAGGACCCCAGACTCAAAAACAGGTTAATGTGTTTTTCCTTATTACAGATGGCTGCTTTAAATTCTCTCAGTACAGGCATGTCAAAATAAAACGAAAACAGCTCTTGACTATCACTTAAATGTAAAATACAAGGATGTTGTTATTTTGTGATTATGTAAATGTCATTTTGTAATCTTCAGAATAAAATGTATCTATTTCTATCTGCTAGTTATGATATATATTATTTATATATCATTCTTACAGTGCTGTTCTGAGATGCGGGTTTGGCGTTATTTTGATAGCACGAGGGGGACCTACACAATATTAGGCAGGTGGTTTTAATGTTGTGGCTGATTGGTGTATATCTACACATTACACAAAAGTGCATTTTCTCTAGTATTGGTTTTGTTTGAAGAACATTGTTGAAAAACTTCTTAAACAACAATACTTTTTGTGACATTTCCGTCCACTGAACTCCCACTCACTGGATGTTTTTTGTTTTTGGCACCATTCGGAGTAAATTATAGAGACTGTTGTGAGTGAAAGTCCCAGGAAATCAGCAATTACATCTGGCACCGACAATCATGCAACGGTCCAAATCAATGAGATCACATTTTTCCCCATTCTGATGGTTGATATGAACATTAACTGAAGCTCCTGACCCATATCTGATGCTTTTATGCACTGCTGCCACATGATTGGCTGATTAGATAATCGCATGGATGATTGTTGGTGCCAGACAAGCTGATTTTGTAATTGTAAATTGCAATGTCTAATTTTTCACACAAACACACAAACTTCCACATACTTGGTCTGGAGTGTGTACAGGAGAACATGTCATATCACTAAATGCATGCTGAGTATAAGCACTGACAGTATAAACTGCACTGACCTCAGTGTGTGGGCATGCTGTGCCACTCAATATCAGTGATTACACACACGGGAGACCATAACACTTTTCTGACTAGATCTGATAATGCACTTTTTGGCATTGGCCAGTTATGAAATACAATAACAATGGACAAAAACTAGCTTGCATAAAAGATTAAGAGGCAAGTTTATGGACTGGTAAGCTATACAAGGTATGCAATCTTTAAAAAACCTACTTGACTTCATATTTCTCATCAATAGAGAGAGAGAGAGAGAGAGAGAGAGAGAGAGAGAGAGAGAGAGAGAGAGAGAGAGAGAGTTGAAGCTTTCATTCTTGAATGGACTACATAAAATTTATAAATTCAGATTAATACTGGATTGCTCAAACTGATGTTCTGAGAGCTCTGAATTTACGCTATAGGTCTCGTTGTCTAATCATGATGCAAAGAATAAACATTTTACTTTCTCTGTATTTCACTCTCTCAAATAGCATGGATTGTGGCTGATGGAAGATGTTTCATTATGTGTCTTCACTACTTGTGGCATCCTGTTAGACAAAACTTGCTTAAGGCAAACATTTCCATAAGAAAAAAAAAAGACTACTTTCAACTTACAATCAATACAATACAGCAATATTTTCCATCTGTACTTCATATTCTTTGCTCAAAGAATATTTAAACCAAATGAATTTGAATATTAAACAAAGTGGAAAATGTTGTATTCAGATTTTTTTTCAACAACAAATATCAAGGCAAGTCACAGTAGAGTTTAGGATTGTAGAGTTAGTTTTTAAACCAGAAGCAGATAAGATGTGTGCTGCCACATAAAGCATTAAATAAGTATGAGTGACCAATTGGCTTGCTGTTATCACTATTGGGGTAATTTTGAGCATTGGCATTGGCTCAGTAATCTGTATATGTGCAGATGACAGTTTTATAGTTAAGAGGACTGAATTCCCACCAGTCAACGGATCATGAAAAGAATCTGAAAGTTCCTAGATGGCAGGGCTGGTCAACCCATTAGGCAACATAGGCAAGCGTCTAGGGTGGCATCGCTTCAGGGGCACTGATCTACCAATCCAATAAGTATGTGTTCAATCGGTGTCGAACAAAATGTGCCATGTGTGTTCTGATGATGTGTTGTGGCAAACCCCATGGAACAGATAGACAAGGAACTAAATGCCTTACTACCATACTACTCTTACTGTTATACCTGTGTTTGGCAAAAAACTGTGAGAGAAGTATGGATCGTATGCCATTGTGAACACGGCCATAGACTCACGAGTGTGGGGATTGTGAATTGAAGTGATGCCTGATGCATGAATTAATCAGTCTTTTGAGTTTGTTCTTCTCAATGAATTTGTCTAATGTGTGGGCTGAATCATTTGAAGCTCTTTGTCATGCAGTAAAACAGTAACAGGATGCTTTAGAAGACAGAGAACAAAAACAACGTTGAATGAAGTGAATATTTAGTTACAATTCATTGAAACAAAACCTGCATTCAATCATTTGCCAGTGATGAAGAGCATATGCGAGTGCAGACTGTGAACGATTGTCTACTGCATGTAAAGATGCCTTCTAAATAAAAGTGTATCAAAACACATACATTACATGAAAGTGCATAAAAGTACCAAAACTAGACCAATACCATTTTTTGGAAATGTTCTTTGGAGAAGCCTTCCATATAAATACCATGATAAAGAAAATGTTCAAATGATGCTCCTAAAATCACCAGAAATTAATTATTGCGGCTGATTTTTAAAAATAAATAAATAAAATAAATAATTGTAAACCCCCCTACAACATCATAGTACGATAGATTGTGTGCTTTATGGGCCCTAGTTAATGATGAAAGCCTATTAATGTGCTGCTGCTAGATCTTTAGGGCACTGTGCCTTTTTTATTTTATATATATATATATTTTTTTTTTACATCTAAGACCACTTGATTTGGATTATGTGCACTTTACATTAAAGTTATTCATATACATCGAACAGACAAAACATTAAAACCATCTGCCTAATATTGTGTAGGTCCCCCCTCGTGCCACCAAAACCGCACCAACCCGCATCTCATAACAACATTCTGAGATGCTTTTCTTCTCACCACAATTGTACAGAGCGGTTATCTGAGTTACTGTAGACTTTGTCAGTTCGAAATAGTCTGGCCATTCTCTGTTGATCTCTCTCATCAACAAGACGTTTCCTTCTACAGAACTGTCCCTCACTGGATGTTTTTTTTTTTAATCACAGTTCAAATTCTAGAGACTGTTGTGAGTGAAAATCCCAGGAGATCAGCAGTTACAGAAATACTCAAACCAGTCCATCTGACACCAACAATCATCCAAGCAATTATCTAATCAGCCAATTGTGTGGCAGCAGTGCAGTGCATAAAATTATGCAGATACGGGTCAGGAGTTAATGTTTACATCAACCATCAGAATGGGGAAAATTTTGATCTCAGTGATTTAGACCATGGCATGATTTTTGATGCCAGATGGGCTGGTTTGAGTATTTCTGTAACTGCTGATCTTCTGGGATTATCACACACAACAGTCTAGATAGTGACCGTACACACTGGCCATGCCCTTAAACACACACAGACACTCATTCAGTCTTTCTCTTGAGTGTCTTCCTGTCACTTCACTATAAACTGACAGCAGCAAAGCAAGCTCCAGCTTGTATTTTAACTCAGGCCTGAAGTTACTTATTTCAGTATTGATCAACTGTAATGCTGAATCAATGCTCATCTTGTTACCTGGGCTATACCCGTGTAACACACTGATATCCTCGGCCACAGGAACTCATTCCCTTTGCAAAGTGACTTTACCATAAAATCAATGGCTGCTTTGTTACTGATACAGGAGCCAACCACAAAGGAAAGGCTGGTAGAAGTGCAGAGAATATGCATGTGGCTAATATTCAAATCAACTTTTCTTTTTCTTTTCTTTTCTTTTTTTTTTTTTTTTTTTTTTTTGGTGATGAGAATAATTAAGATAGACCAAAGACCGTTGCTTTTAAAAATACTAATAATATACTACCTCTACAAGCTAACTACTACAACTAGCTACTACTAATAATAATATTCATAATAATCATAATAATAACGACCTTAAAATATAGTGAAACTGGAACTTGGCACCATTCTCTAAAAATGCACTTTAAAAGGCAACTGAGAAAAGAGTTCTTGTATGCGTGTGAACTCTTTGCTGAGAGGGCAGATGTTGGTAAATAGCAATAAATGAAAGTGACCCTGCCTTGCTAATAGAACAACTCGCAGCCCCCGCCAGACCGCCATCAAAATATTTTCCAAAGCAACGAGTGAAAAGTCTGAGCAGGCAATCTGACAGCGCGCGCTCTGACCTTCTCAATCAATTACTGCGCGTGTCCGCCGCCGCTGGCTGCACAATTGACCAAATCCAAATTCCCACTTTATGGCCGCGCTGCTCCGACTATACGCCTGCTCCGTATTACAGCCGATGAAACAATCGGAGAATAAAGTCCCTCAAGACTTCCGCAGCTTCAGCACACGGAGAGACTGCAGAAGTCACTTAATCGAGTGCAGTTTGTCGCCGTAGCGGGGGGGGGGGCAATTCTTTGAATTACCGTAGATTGCAGACAGTAATATAATATAAAAGATTAACATTTACAAGATTAGGATAGATATTAGAATTTGTTCTTTCTTTGGGTCCATTGTTATTGTAAAAACAAGAGGTAAATCCGCCCGTGTCAATGTAAAGGGGGCGTAAAGGTTAAGAAAATCCCCAACATTAAAGGGACCGGTAATGTAAACCACCTGCATATGTTCAATGGGACATCAAGGTCAGCTCCGCAAGAGCTATTGGTCTTTCGGTTAATGAAGGGTTAAAACAGACATAGCCGTTTGAATTTGCTGTTTGATACAATTTGTTAAAGCATTTTAAATAGTTGCAGTCCATTGACTACTCTTAATTTGTTTCAAATTGCTGTGTGTGCCCAGGGAACAATTCAAAACTCGTCACTTTCTCCACCAGTCTAAGTTATCTCTTTAATACACACGATTGATTGGAGAAACCTAATTAAAATAGCATTAGTCAAATTATGCTAACAGGAAAATGTTTAACTTTAAACATATTCAGAGAGTACACTTGCTCTTGGGTCAGACTTCAGTTCATGTTTTTAAAGTATTTCATTCATTAGATTAAATTCCCCAAGTTAATTTTATACATCGGTAGATTTATTCTTTATATATATATATATATATATATATATATATATATATATATATATATATATATATATATATATATATATATATATTAAAAAAGCAGCATTTTAGACATTGCATCAGAGTTACACGTTTTAATCCTTTTGTCAAAATTAATTTGTATTTCAATAACGGTGAAAATAATCAAAAGCTATTCTTTAAACGGTGAATGGTCTGTTGTGGTATCTTATGGGGGAAATACCTTGAACCCACTATGTTCTCTGAATGAAACGCATCGCATTATATCGTTATCCAGATTCTTAGACCAACCAACCCAGCACTATTGCTTTTATGTGATGAAGAGAAAGCTTCTCTATCACTCCAGGCTCTTGCTCTGCAACCAAAACTTTTACACTGCAAACTCTTTAAGAGAACACGCAAACTGAGGTTTCACAACTCGAATCAGAAGATCCTGTTTGCCAAAGCTCTTAAAAAATGTAATTCCTGCCAGACACACATATTTCTCATTCCTCCCCCTGTCGAATAAATCCTAAACATCAAAGGTCATTAAGTGTGTTTTCTTTTTAAATCCTTTGTCCCCTCAATTAATAGATCTGGATCAGCAAAGCCCCATTTAAATGTCCATGTGCGATGGCGTAACTTGTTTTCTGTCGCCTTGGCATTATAGAGCTGATTCAGAGGTGTAATTTGAAGAGCCCCTGTTTGAAGTCTTTGATCAGCGCTGTCGCAGGCGTCTTGTGTATTGCACGAGGAAGCGCTTTTGAGAGCAACGTCGCTCCTTGTTTATTTGAATGCGTGTTGGAGAATGTGAAATGGTGTCATCTGCATAATTGCTAGTAAAGGAGTCACAGAAATCATCCCTCAAATCATACATCTGTGATTGCCCTATTTATACTCGTGATATTAGTGCGGCGCTTTGAAATGTTGGCCTGTGTTTAAATGGCGTCATTCTAGGCTATATAGGCAAAAGTAAAATAAATAAATAAATACATACATACATAAATAAAACTAATAATGATTGAACATAAGGACAACAAAATACAGCTTTAAAATAATAGTTTTAGTATTATTATTATCATTACTGATTTTATAGTGTTAATAATAATAATAATAATAATGATAATAATAATAATAATAGCTTTGTGATAATTCACATTGAAGAGTTTCCAAGGTGCTGACACTGTCAATGAGACGATGAGAGGAACAAAACACTGTCCTAATGTTTTTATGGCTGTGCCAGTTTCCTGGGTCAGTGTGAAAGTGTTAAGTTAGTGCATGTGTATTTGATTGGGACAATAAATCAGAGGCAAACCTTGAGGCCTTGACAGGTCAAGGGATGAGACACGTGTCCATCCGAACTCTGAGCGCTGCAGGGCGGACACTAACATGCACACATCCGTTACCCCGTGATGCTTGTGTTACTATGAATAAAACAGTTGTCAATTAGATAATATAAATCAAAATGATTGCGGATATGTTTTAGCTACATTTCCACACAAATATATCTAGAAATATACGTCTAAAGAAGAGACTATACAATTTGCAGGGTTAGTGGTGTTTTGCACTGTCCCAGATGGCACAGTGCTGTGGGGTCAGTCGGGTGAGCTGAGAGCTCTTGTTAACTCTGCAGGTTCGTGTGGGTGTTATTGACGGTTATGTAGTTATTACCATCCGCACTGAATGGCATCAGACTGCTGTTCTAATTAATAACCCCGTAATCCCGCACTGTTAGACTTTAAAAATCCATACACGTGGTGAAGAGAACATGGAAATCCTGGAGTCCTTAAATAAGCAAAAAGCCCATACTAATGGCATTCCAGATATTAGGATGCCATAACAATAACTACCTCTTCAAAAACAGATGGAAGGTTTAGAAGGGACATTGCGTTCTTGGAAACCATATCGCAACAAATCCAATCCGAATTTGTTTCATTCTAATCTTTCATTAAGTGTATTGGGATTTAATCGTACCCTACTATATTCAAATAAACGAAACTCGTTAAATCACTCATCGGTGCCGTTGTTTGGAAGACGATTAGCAGACATATGATGACACTAGACTAGACTAAGCATAATACGATTATGGATGTTTCCTACATATTTGTATATATTGATTCAAGGAATTTCAATCGCGAAGATCGTCCTTTGTTTTAATCCGTATTATTTACAGTAGGTTGCGGATTATATCAGATCTTTTCAGTAGATATGTGTCAATCTGTAGGGTAATCCTTTAGGTTAATCGTCAAAAATATGTTTTTTTTTTTCAAGAACAGAAGCTTTTACACATGAATGCAATTAAAACATTTGCGATTATATTTTAATATGTCAAAAAAGCTTTAAGGGCTGACAGCTAAGAAATTTGTATGTAATTTATTTAAATGTAATGTATGTGTGTGTGTGTGTGTGTGTGTGTGTGTGTGTGTGTATATATATATATATATATATATATATATATATATATATATATATATATATTTATATATATATATATATATATATATATATAATTGTAATTGTAAATTGTAATTCACAAAAGTGCGTATAGACATTTTAGCCTATTAACGTTTTTGTTTTGGCTTTTCGATTATCGTCAATTTTGAATATTTTTATGTTGCACATTAAAAGTGTCAGAGGACCCCAATCGGCTTGTTCCATGCCAGATGAACTAAAACGGTCTTCATGTAACATTTTTCCTTTAATGTTTTGAACGTGCAAATATACTAAATTCTCTAATTTCTCAGATTTAAACGGAAATGTTCGTCATTTAAGGTGGAACAGACGCGTAAAATAAAGACACAAAAGATCTGCGGGAAGTTAAAGTCTCAACAAGAATTAAATATTTACCATTTTGTAGACGATCACAATTTCTGTGAATTAACACAAGAAATGGGAAAGGGCTGAATCTGCGAACAAATAACAAATGGAATGATTGGCGAGCCATAAAATGAGATTTAAAACTCATTCAAATAAGAGAAGGCGACGTCAGAGCATTCGTCCAGACGGAGAGAGAGAGAGAGAGAGAGAGAGAGAGAGAGAGAGAGAGACTCTGTAAGTGGGGTGAGCCTTGAGAAATAGGAGGAGCTTCTGAACGACTAAAAATGTCAATCACAAAAAGGAGTTCCAATAATCTAAAGCAATCTGTAAGGACCTGACCTTAGTCCATTCAGATCAATAGGGAAGAAAGGGAGGAAAGCGCAATCGGATCGTTTACACTGGCTCTGTCGGAGGAAATATAGACTTCCCTGACACTTTGTACTCACTGTAAAGTGGATATCGTGGTGCACACCGAGAGGGCGATTCGCCGCTTTTTGTGACTCCAGCAGATTTTCTCTACAACCATGTCTTTCCCACAGCTGGGATACCAGTACATCCGACCTATATACTCGCAGGACAGGCAGGGGATAGGCAGTGGCCGAGCTGGGACAGACCTGAGCCCGTCCGGAGCGCTCTCTAATGTTCTCTCTACTATGTACGGATCACCTTTCGCTGCTGCACAAAGCTATGGAGCTTTTCTTCCGTATTCAAATGATCTATCTATTTTCAATCAGCTGGTGAGTAAAACATTTTCTGTTTAATATACTTAATATAGTCAACTTAAAAAAAGATTGAGTCATAGTGTGTTAGAAACACTTTAAAATAAGTTTAGGTTTGCGGTCATCCTTAAAAGTAAGTTTTGCAAGACGCTGAGGAACTTTGGTGTTTACTCCATTTAGTAAATACAAAATGTGTTGGAAAAAGTAACAAATTAACTGATATGGTCTCAACAAAACTAAATATGTGAGGAAGTGCTTCTCGCGATTTAATAAATAAAGCCACTGGACAAGTATTCCCACCTCTGCAGAATAAAATGTAATAATAATAATAACTAATACATCACTTTAATATTTTGTCAAATGATTTGGAATTACATATATCCCCGTGCGCAAAATACGCTCATTAAAGAAGTATTTGTATACAGTTAATAATATTTCGAAAAGTGGTCCAATCCTTCCTTGTTTTTATAATTATTTGCAAAGACATACGCAATCAATAAATTCAGCATGCACATCAGAGAAAATAAACTGTGTACAAGAAAATAGCATGCCAGGCCAAGGAAGGTGGTCGTGAATCATCTTCATGTTGGAACTGTGTTCTGTATTTTAGGGGGCACAGTACGAACTGAAAGACAGTCCGGGTGTCCAGCATGCAGGATTTGCCCATCATCATCCCGCTTTTTACCCATATGGCCAGTACCAGTTTGGTGACCCGTCCAGACCAAAAAATGCCACGAGAGAGAGCACCAGCACACTCAAGGCCTGGTTAAGCGAGCACAGGAAAAACCCATATCCCACCAAAGGCGAGAAGATCATGCTGGCCATCATCACTAAAATGACCCTAACGCAAGTGTCCACCTGGTTCGCCAACGCCAGGAGGAGGCTAAAGAAGGAGAACAAGATGACCTGGACCCCACGGAGTCGCACAGACGAAGAAGGAAATGTTTACATCAGCGATCATGAAGGAGAGGACGGCGACAAACGGGAGGATGAGGAGGAAATCGATTTGGAGAATATTGACACGGAGAATATTGAGAGTAAGGACGATTTAGACGACCAGGATGAACTGCATTCTGATTTGAAACTGGACGGCCGGAGCGACTCGGAAATTTCGGACGGCTATGAGGATTTACAAGGACCAGAGCAAAGGTTGTTAAAAGCGATGGTAAAAGACGGTAAGGTGATTCACGGCGACCGCGCAGAACACTTTCACCATCATCATCATCATCATCACCATCATCAACACAACAACAATAACAACGTAGAACTCAAAACCCAACAGGCCAACGGCGAGCCGGTCAAACCAAACCAGGCACTCATCAACTCTCCGCCCTCAGAAAACAACCCACCTCCGGCCCCAAAACCTAAGATCTGGTCTTTGGCAGAGACAGCAACAACTCCAGACAATCCACGCAAATCTCCTCTTATGAACGGGACTCCCGCAGCGCCCGCCGTTCAGACTATCATCGCTCCTCACAGACTACTTTCGTGTCCCGTAGGGAAAATCCAGAGCTGGGCAAATCGGGGTTTCACCGCACACCAGCTCGCCTTGCTGAACTCAAACCATTACTTGGGACTCAGTAACCAGGCTTCGGCGAATGGCCTTGCTCTCTACAGCAGACAACCAGAGGACAGGAGTCAAAACTCCGAGTCCACAGTCACAGGTACATGTCACTCACACTGAGAAGCGCAGAGATATGACATTTATGCCTTTTATTGACATTGTTAGGACTGGACGCGCACCATTTCCCCCCCTTTCCTCTCTGAACCCGTTTTAATTTTCTCACTACTGTGAAACATTCAAGTAAATAAAAAAATTTAAATAAAAAATACACTTGAAATGCAAATGCCTATTGGAAAGAACTTGTCATATATATATATATATATATATATATATATATATATATATATATATATATATATATATATATATATATATATATATATATATTCTAACTTTTGCTTAAAATATCCAAAAGTATGTCCAATTGTATATGTTTGAAAATGTTTCGTTGTGTGCGAATTTTGATAGCCCTTAATTCTCTAGGCCACTTTTTTTTTTTTTTACAAGATTTTAATTACACTGTTTTTTTTTTGGTTTTGTTTTGTTTTTTTGTTGTTGTTTTTTACTATAATTTAAAAAAAAATGTCTTATATTTTATTTTTTGTTGTTGTTGTTGCTATTGGTGTTAGTATTTCAGAAAGATCTAGTGCCTTGGAAACAGCTAGAAAGATAAAAAGATAAAAACAGCCTTCCACCCTGTTCAAAGACGGAGATCTTACATTAGTAGCGCGTTTCTTTTCACATGGTTTCTTTTTACCTCCTTTGAATATATGAATATCACATAATGTCCATGCATGACTGTCTAGTCACGCGCTCGGGTACTTGGTCTAAACATGATTTATATATTGTTCTTGTGCAATAATAAACCGAGATGTCAAACCAATAAATCTCCACTGCGTCGTTGCGATATTTCAGAATGCTTAATTCAAAAACATTGTTGTGTTCTTTACTTGCTTGCAGCTTTAGTTTGGTATTGGCTCCGTGTTTTTTTTTTTTTTTTTTTTTTTTTTTTTCATGCTTCCCTTCTATATCCCCATAGGCCCAGACCCAACTCGAAGCTGCCATTGTATTATCCGCCCTCTCGTTCTCTTATGGTTTTCTTTCTTTCTTTTTGTTTTGTTTTTGTTTTCTCATTTTAACCTGTGTAAGGAATGTAAAAAAATAATAAAATAACACTCTTCTGTATACTTACATTGTAAGCATGTCCTGTGTACAATGGCTGATGTCAGTCCAAGTAGTCTGTGAGTCCCATTTTCTTTTGTAAGCTCTGTGAGGATTTGATGTTGAAATGTTTTGTATATAACGTAAAGAAAATGTATATACTTGTGATCCGAAATTGTACAAGAAAGTCTATATTTTGGCTAATAAATGAACCGCAGCAACTTTACCGTCACTTTTTTTTCTTCCTGTTTTTGAAAACATTGGCGTGTGAATATTGAAACTGACATTGGATATTTCATATTTGAAGCTTTACTGTGTGGAAATGGTTTCCGTATGTGTTTTTAAACGCACAAGGAACATTAACTGAAGGTTATGAGGTTTGAATCGGGGGATTTGCAGTATTTTCCTATTTCAGAGATTTAACTGTAATTAGCTTCTTCTTGAATCGCGCATTTGGATATTAATGGATGGGGATTATCCCCACTGAAGCGGAACAGCACATATGAAATGAATAATTATTTCATTTGTAATGGGTTGAAACAGCATACAACTCAATTTCACTGTAATGAGAATTTAATATTTTCTTCTTTGAAGAGGAAACTGTGAAGAGTTGAAATGCTTAGTGCAGATGGTTAGTGTAATCTCGACTCTTTATAATTTTCGAGATTCGGATTTTTAAAAATGTAAATAATTCTAATCAGATAATGATGTTGTTCTGCTTGTCATATGCATTCGAAACTGCGAGAAATTATTTATTTATGTGTGTTTTTCCCCTTGAAGATGATTTGCATGGCAGCAGCTTTGTTTCAGTTTTCAGAAAGTGAGGAGAAATTTAGAGTTGGAGCTCCCTCTACAGTCTACTCTCGAGGGCCTTTTCAGAGACCTAACCATTTTGATCTTAATCTTTAATTTATTTGAATTCATTTGATGTAGTTAATGATCAGCGTTTAAGGGTCGTTCGTTCTTCTTGTGAAATTTGCTGGGAGAGAATGAGTACAGCGTGCAATTTTCCACCTTTTATATAGCTATTTTACAATTAGAAAAGTGCCAGGTGACGCAGTTTAGACAAAATTACATCATCGAGACAGCAGAACACATTCCGCACAACTAAATGAACAAAACATGACTGGAATTGTTCGAAAGAAAGATAAGATCAGGTTTAAATTTCAACTTTAATTTTGGCAGACAAGTTTCAGAAAAGATGATTTTTCAAGAATCGAAATTTAATTGTATAAGCCTCTTGAAAGACATCCAACTACTATTAAAATAGCATATTTAATTAACAGTACATTAAATAGGCTTAAACAAATTAAAGTTTTACCTTTTAGAACAGACGACAGAAACAATCTACTATATGTTTAAGAATATTACATTATAACTATATGTATATACAATATATTTCTCCTACAAATTTGATCTACACTGAAAAAAGAATGTTCTTCATTGACTGATTTGATTATAGTAAAAAAAAAAAAAAAAAAAAATCACCTGAATAAATTATAGTTTACACTAACAAAACAAATTTAAAGGGTTAAACGGGTAAACTTATAATATTAATAATAATAATAAGCTATTTACTGTAACAATTGTAAGTAACAACTTTTACAATCTAGGCCATATTATTATTATTATTATCAACATCATAACGTTTTACCCTTTTATCCCTTTAAATGTGTTTAGTTAGTGTAAACAATAATTTATTCAATTCAACTTCTGAAGACAGATTTTACCACTGGATTCTTATGGATTACTTTTATGCTACCTTTATTTGCTTTTTAGAGCTTCACATTTCTGGTCACTTGCAAAGTATAGACAGAGCTGAAATATTAATTTGTGTTCTGCAGGAGTAAGAAATTCATACACATATGGGATGGCATGAGGGTGAGGAAATGATGAGAGAATTTTACTTTTTGGGTGAACTATCAATTTGAGTATTTATTAAACATAAGGGGCGTGTATCGATTTTCTTGATATAGATCTGGGCCTCGTTCCCCAATAACGATCGATCTTAGTGGTTAAGATCGTTTTCTACGAGCGATTTTACGAACATTCGTTATTTTCGTGCGTTTCCCAAAACTGCACTCAATGAATGAGACGCTTTAAGTGCTACTTAAGAGAGACGCTTTCCATAAACGTGAAGTGCTTAAATGTGACCTTATAGTGCTGCTCGCCTTTGCAACCTCATTATATTTGATGTGCAACTTTAAAAACGTTTGTAATTTAGCTCGCTGGAAATATTTTTAAACATTTTCTTAAATGTTCAGCTAAATGTAATTCAACACATAATTGCATTTTGTTTTGCAATCGTTTGGTGCAGAACGATACATTTCTTTTACACAATCACTGCTTCCTACATAAGATGTGCATTTTAATATTTAGTTTTCAAAATTTGCACTGTGGGTCGAGATTAAATCTTAGAGGATCAGAGAAGACAGTAGAGACCCTGTTTATGTTCCTGTTAATGACAACAAGCATTAATTGAATATAACGAGGTTCACTGTGTTTGCAGAGCACAAAATAAGGAGACACGTGGAAGCTGCGCTTTAGGGACATTCATCAAATAGAGATTTGCTCTTTACTCTCAAAAGTGTTAACAGTAACAGCATTGCTACACAACAAGTGTGGTGCTACACAACATGCGCGGTACTACACAATGCAATGCACATTAACATTTTTACAGTTCTCTGCAACAATCATGCCACCACATTGTTGTTACCAACTAGTCCACAAATAACTATTTATTATTATTATTAACCTTTTCGGTTAAAATAATAATACAATAAAATGTACGTATACTGATATTAAATGAGCATAGAGTAGCTATACGTATTTAAATTGTAGGCTATTAGGTGTAATTTCACGATTGTCCTGCAGGTGTCTGCATAAATCTGTGTCCTTACGATGTTCTTAGCGTGAACGATTTACTCCAGAGCACTCGTTAAGCTACGAGCATTTTCAAGTACTGCTTAAATTGCGATGCATTTGGGAAATAAATTTGGGAGATAAATTGTAAGATAGATTCTACGATCTATTTAGGCTTATGTTGTCGTTGTTATAGTCAACTAACAAACACTATGAGTGTTCTACATCACATAGCCTACACCAACGTCACATACACCACAGGTGTATTAAAAAAAAAAAAAAAAAAAAAAAACAAACAAAAAAAAAAAAACAAACAAGAGCAGTATATCCAATATAAGCACCAAAAGTACTTCAGTGACAAGTCATAAAGATTTGTTCACCCCTTTAGCGTTCTGCGCCGAGGTACAGTATATCGCTAAAATCAACGCCGTCACCTGCAGGGCAAACTTTTTTCTTCTTTCTGTAAATACTGTTACCGTATACATATCTGATGAGCTATTCAAGAGATTGGACAGATTCTCGCCATGTTCAGTAAATCTCAAGTGAGATTGGGAGCGCGCGTTTGACAGACCGCGCGTGAGCGCGCGTGTCCTGTATATGAAAGCGCGCGCAGAGCTACCGCCGCTCACATAACATAAACCATGCTCAGATTATATGTATTTGTAACATATTCTTGCAGTTGAATTCCCTCTCTAACGTGATTCAGCAATGTAGAGAACTTGCGTGAATCCTCGTGAAAATGGAAACCTCACTATTCATACAGATTTGATAGGCTGCTGATAAATATATTTCTGATGATGATATAACGCGGGCCGCAAAAGATCGCTCGAGGGCCGCATGCGGACCGCAGGTCGCGTGTTGAGTAGCGCTAGTCTAGGGCCTACTAAAATGGTCGCAAATGCTCAGCCTGTCACATAGTGTTCACATACTATGTTCCTAGTATGTTCCACTGTTATCTCGGTCTATATTGTCATCAATTATGCAATCATGCATCCGCCTCTCTTGAAGAACAACAATGCACGGCAGCCATTAATAGCCTAGACGCAGCGAGTAAAACCCGCCCAATAAAATAAAATTCATGGTGTCTGCTGTCCATGCAGTTTTGTATAAGCTTATTCAATTAATTTATCTCTAGAACCCCTTGTCAAAGCAAAATGGCAATGAATATTCATAAAACACTGTGACGCTTGACACTGATTGATGTATTCATCTCTCTCTCTCTCTCTCTCTTTCTCGGAAGCGCGCCACCAGCTGGAGCGCGGGAAATGCCATGGCGTGTCAGTGACCAAAATTTTCCAATCAGTGCTGACCCTCTCACGTGCTCTGTGCATGTCAAGAGAGAGAGCACGAGGCCAGTGACAAACAGGCTTGCTCTGATTTGGGTTTATTTGTAACTCCAGCAGACCGAAAAAAATATAGGCTACCCATGGATTGCTATGAAAATAATAATCATTAAAAAATATCCAAAACATAAAGTGATCCCTTTCAAAATCCATATAATATTAGCATTAAATTATATTAGATGGGGCTAAGCTTGTTTTCATTCTTCCCCCTTGCTATAAGGCTTATCAAAAAACTTAGACTACCTTTATGTTACCTAGATACACTTTCTTTCATTAGCAAAATATAAAAGATTCAGTGTTAGGTCACCCATGGTGACTTTATAACAGGCATTTTTCAATGGAAATCATACACTTTTTTTATAGTGACGAGCCCGTCCAGGGCGTCTCTGATCATCGCATGAAATTAAGGATTAGAATGCATTGCCTGAAACAAAGTAATCACCGATACCGATGTCACAATACGTGTCCAACCGCTTTCTTTCAAACATTAGCAAATGGAGTGCATTAATGAACATTTTGCTCTGAGCTACGCGGAGGACATTCCGACTGGGGCTGTTAGTGTCACTCATTTAATCAGAGTTAAGTGGATGTCCTTGTGGCTAATGAGCAATAATCAACAGTGACTCCTCTTATTCCAACGCTTCCAGCAATGTGGAGAAAAAAAAGAAAAAACGTGGGCCGCTAATACACGAGAGGGTTTGCAGGAATTGCTTGCGAGAAATGGCAAACGCGAAGACACATACAAATAGAATTGGCTTTTTATGACTCTAATTTCAGCCTTTATTTGTATTCAGTGTGATAATATACTCATCAATAAATACACAGACTACATTCAAAAATGCATACATAATGCATTTTGAGCACTGCAGAGCTGCAGCATCTGTGGGAATTTCAGCACCATTGACACTCTCCAAATAAATGGCAATTCAGTCTATTAGCCACCACAAACCCATTATATCTCCAAGTACCATTCTCACTCTACATCAATGACAGAGCTACATAGCTGTACCGCTCGCTGTGAGGAATGCTTTGTTAAATACCAATTTGGATGGGGGAAAGCGATGAAACACAGTGGAATCAAAGAGAAATCTAATCTATCTTACTGACTCGCCATTGATGCCGAATGGGAGGACAGAGAGGGCTAACCCTTTTAGAAAAATCAGCCAATGGAGACATCAGCAAACTTCTGCATGAATGAACAGGACTGGAGGAGGACACGAAGACTGGAGTGGGCTGCCGAAGGGGCCAGAGTCAGGCTGTGAAAGAGAGGACCAGTCCTGTGCCTTTCCCCTGGCAACCCCTCTCTGTCAGTGTCAGTGTGTTCTGTGGCAGCGCTGTCCACCACACCCCGTCCCTGCACCGAGCAGGACAAATCTCAGCGCTATTGTAACCCGGCAGAAGCTTTGAAGAGCCCTGTTCTCTTTGTGGAGGTCACTAATCCTTTTATGAGGCACTGCTGATTGTTAGCTTGGCAAACACACTCACACACACAGCTTCGAGCTCACACAAGCATGCCTTTATACACACAGCAGTGTGTAGTATTTTCTTCCCCCCTCAGATTTGGCTTACATGTTTAGGTGACCTGTAAGGCTATTGAGGAGACCAGTCAAGGCAAAGAGGACACATGTTCCACACTGTCACTGTGCATGAGGTTATAGCCCATCTAAACACTTCTGCTGCCTCACAGAAGAGATAGCCACATTTACACCCTCAAATCTCATTGTACACACACACAAACACAAAATACCAGCCTTAAGTGTCTGGTCTGCTAAAGCCTGGATTAGTTTTATAGAAAAAAAATCAAAATCCACAAGAAAATCCATCAAAACATCTTCAGAACTACTGGCTGTTCACTCCTCACAGAGATGCAAATGTATTGGTATTGATGTGTATTAAAGCATTCACTATCTAAGCGGAACACAGTGGTGGCATGTCAGACGTAGGAAAAGTAATTTTTTTTCTGAGCAAAATTATGCATATGGACTGTAAAAATGTAGAACAGAGCAAAATGAAAAACAATATGCAAATGCATCACAACAGCAATCTTTGTGCAGTGGGGTGTTTGTTGAGTTGGTTCTTTCTTTGGCAGGTCTGGGGACAAAAGAGTTAGAGAGTGACACTGTAGGACAGGAGGCGTGGCTGTGGAGAGTGCTAATTTCATGCCCTTTGTTGACAGAGGTTAGAGAGAGGAATTCTTTCACTCCATCTGAAAGACAACAAGTAGGGCAGAGGGTTATGGGTGTATAAGGAAGAGGACAGAGACTGAGCGAGTGAAAGAAAGAAAGATGGAAAGGTGGTGGGAGCTTTTGCAACTCAGCCATCTGAAAGATTGTGCCTTTCTCAGCCTCCTCAGCCATTATGGCCAAGTTACAGGGCAATTATGGTAATGTTTCTTTGAAGCAGAGTACTGCACTTTTTTTCATCTCCCCCCAACCAAGAGGAGCCTCCATCCCTCTCCTCTCCTCTGCCTGGACATGGCTCTGTCTCCCCTTGCATATGCTCTCCTTTCTCAATAGCATGAAAAAAGGACTGCCTTGGTGAATGCGATCTGAATGGAGTGACTGAACTGTAAAGGTTAAACAACAAAGGGATCACACCAGTGCTATGCTTCAAAAATCAACTTTTTTATTATTGCTGAATTAATAATGACAAAAATATTATGCATTATAAACATTTAGGAGCGTTTTTCTTATCATTAACAAAATAACAGTTCTCAAACATCAAGGGGACAAAATATCTTAGTTAATAATAATAATAATAATAATAATAATTAAATGGTTGCCCCGGCCTTTCTGTGTGGAGTTTGCATGTTCTCCCCGTGTCTGCGTGGTTTCTCTCCGGGTGCTCCGGCTTCCTCCCACCATCCAAAGACATGCAGGCTCCAAAAATTGCCCTAGGTGTGGATGTGAGTGTGAGTGTGTGTCTGTCTATGTGTGGCCCTGCGATGAACTGGTGACCTGTCCAGGGTGTACCCCGCATTTCGCCTAATGTTAGCTGGGATAGGCTCCAGCCCCCTGCGACCCTGTACACAGGATAAGTGGTTGACGATGGATGGATGGATGGATGGAATCTTAAAATGGCAAGAAAGAGCAATGTGATCACATGGGAAATCAACATACAAAAACAAAAGATATCATGCAAGCAATTTCTGAGAATACAGTAGTTTGGGTTCTTTCAACAGGAAATAATTGTAAACACATAACAATGGTGTGTTGAATTTTCCCTCTCAGATTTCATTTAGGTTTAGGTTAGATTTAGACCACGTCCATACTAATATGTTTTCTTTGAAAATGTATCTTTTTCTCTACATTTTAGCCTTCCATCCACACTGAGACAGCATGTTTGACAGTGAAAATTTTGCTTTTTGAAAATGTTCTCCCAAGTGGATAAATTTGAAAATGCCGTTTTCTGAAAACAGATATTTGAAAATGATGACATACTTGTCATATAAATTCAAACAACACATCGTCCACTATAACAAGTTTTCATTTCATTTTTACAAAACGACCATTTCAGCAGCAGAACTTTTGACTTCCTGTTGCCGAATTCACAATGTGATCAATCTGGAAAGAGAGAAGGGTGTCTGATGAAGTTTCTCAGTTTACTCCTTGTACATCAGTTCTCAGTACAACATTTCTCCCTACGGTGTGAACTAAGAAGGCCAAATCTCTCCCTCTTTGAAAGCTATGATATCATCACTGAGATGCGAGTGTCACCTAGACTATTTGTCTTACACACTATCTCAGGTACACGGCCCTGTTCAACAGATGTTGGACTGGTTCCCTAATCAATAAAGTAAGGTCTCAGAGTTATATCCAACTCTGCAAATTAAATGGTGTGAGTCACATTCAGTGAATTCCACTCAACCCTTGCCTAGACAACATATATATTGCTAATGTTTTCCCTATATAATTATAGATTATATATTTACCAGCTCAAGTATTGATTGGGAAAGTGGCTGAGGGGTTCTTTTGATTGGCTGAGGTGGAAGGAAAGACTTCATAAATTCTTCTTTTCTTGGAGCTCTGTCAAACAAGTTGTGCCATGCGTTTCACATGAATACATTAGCAGAGCTCAGTTGATTGATTGGGAGAGCTGGGAAAGAGAGAGTGCACCTCTCTCAACAAGATTAATAGGGTTTATTAAATACTCTCCTCTCCGTTTGCATAATGGCAATGCAACGGGAGGCCAAAAAGTTTATTGGCTGTGGTTCGTATTCCGCTGCACTTTGATGCACATCCCATCTACATTATATTTGTATGGAGTCAGTGACACTATCAGTAAAGGATGGAGGGTTCTGCAATAACAGGGATTCACCATGGACAGAACCTGTCCATCTGCTTTTGTGTCCTCATAGGGAACGATTTGTGATATGAATGTGTGTATGAGAGAGAGAAAGAAAAAAAGAAAGAAAGAAAGAGTGTGTGCTAGTGTGTGTGTGTGTGTTAAAGGTTGTCAAATGAACAGCAAAGAGCACTCCATTCTTTTTCACTTCTCTTTGTGCTTACATATAAACTTCTTGTCACCATGACATCACTCTCCCTAATAATGCTATTGCCATGCAAATGAGCGAGGATGTGTTTGTGTGAGTGTGTGTTTCTGTTTTCCAAAAAGGGGTGAGTGGGGTCCTCTGTTGGACATGGGACAAAGGAGTTTTTTTTTTCCTCTACTAGGCACAATGAGTTCAGGAATTTAAGTGTGTGTGTTGTCTGTACTTGTGCATTCAGTGCAGACTAATTATTTTCAGGAATTATTTTCCTCCCTCTCTTCCTGGATAGAAGGGAAGTAGGAAGTAAAGAGTTTCAGGGCGGCAGAAAGCGAAGGCCATGGACGATCAATACAGTCAGGAAAAACGCACACCCTTCCACCCCTTTGCTAAGTGTGTATACATGCGTCTTGAAGTGTAGGCAAGCAGAGCCACCTCTTCTGTTGTAATGCTAAATCAGCATCACTCACTGGAACTGTAAGCTCTTTCACACACAAGCACACGCGCGCACGCGCACACACACACACACACACACACACACACACACACACACACACACACGCACTTTCTTCCCTTCCCTGAGCTTCCTGTCACACAAAAGCTTGTGTATTTTTGAAAGACCTCTCAGCAGGATGGAGGACTAAACAACAGCGGGGAGAGCATGACATCCAGAAGCGTAACAAGTGAAGGACAAAACAATTCAAGACTCTCAAGGAAAGATCTGTAGGATCAGTTGATTTATATTTATATCTATTTAGTTGATTTGTTTTCAAGCCGAAAGGTAGTTTTATTTGTCTCTGATGTAATATCCTTTAAGAAAACATAATTTGCACTAATATTTTACACTCCAAGAAGATGAGAGGGTGCTGGGAAAGACTGATAGACAGTATATTTACATGAACTTTAACATTTTGATTTCAGTCAGACTAAAACACAATAATATAGCATTTCTGAAAATAGTGAAATTGTCCACTATAGTGGCCATTGTGTTTAACAGCATGCCGTTTCACAATAAATTGCTTATATTTTAAAAACAGCATATCAGATGAAACTAGAGACTGTAATCTTTTGACTCAAACAGGTTTCAATATAAAAACTGAATTAGGTTTCTTACCAGATGTAGTTTTGATGGCGTTTCTTCCAAAGACAAACTCTGCTGTAATCGGCACCATGTCGTTTTGTCACAAGACTCCTTACATAAAAATTTCAACCCTTTACTGATAGCCAAGTGTTTCCCAAACTGAGGTCAGGCTGTTTAAATCATTTTAAATTATGCATTGCATATAGCTAAGCCAAAACACAATGTCAGCACAGGAGTATGGGGGGGGGGGGGTCGCACAAGGATAAATATTTAACTACACATTGCGTCATGTATACTTAGATGAAGACTGTATATCAACCACACAAATACCCACCGTGGCTCGATTATAACCGTGCATGTAAACTGAGTGTCCTTCCTGTGTAAGAGAGCTGGATAACTGTCGAAGCAAGCATGTCGAATGCAATTTTACAGGCAGTGGAAAGCCGAATAATTAGCACTAATAGTGTATATAGTGTGGAAAAATCCCCAGAGCTTTATTTAGCTCTGTTTCTGTGGTTCCTTTTTCAAATCCACACTATTAGCTAATTAAATATACATTGAGTGAACTCTGTCCTTTGCTCTGGGGCTGAAGGTCATCTGGCTCTTTTACATACACAGATGTGCTCGTCTTCCGGAAATGATAAGAATAACAGCGGGGACGTGTGCAGGGCAGAGAGTTAAAACAACAGCTGAGATGACAATTAATTGGCTGAAAGGCATGTAACTGTCATCCATTTTCCCTTAACAGGGATGCCCTGGTCTGGTCTTCTCTTCACTGTCTATCTCATCTCATAACAGACTGCATGCATACACAAACACACACATACTGCTGACACCTATCAAATGT
Organism: Moxostoma hubbsi; assembly: GCA_032164185.1. NCBI lineage: Eukaryota > Metazoa > Chordata > Actinopteri > Cypriniformes > Catostomidae > Moxostoma > Moxostoma hubbsi. Next base: position 30,008,176 of record JAVLUX010000003.1, on the reverse strand, counting down.
ATCTTTAGGTTCATCGGCAGGCCATCCCAGGAGTTTGTAATTGCTCAGAGTGGCATTCTGATATGAGTTACACAAAGCCAAACAAAGACTGTGAATGGAGAAATAAATATTTAAGAAATCAATTACAAACATCTGCAACCCGACCACAGTTCTGGCAAATCTGAGACTGCTGAATTCCTGACTCTGCTAATTGTTGCTCTGGAGCCTGCTGGATCCCGCTATGGAGCTAGCAAGAACTATGGATAGACCAGAGACAGAAATAAAAGGTATTTCTAGTTTTCTTTTTAAAGAATAATTTTCATGTCCACATATGTTTGTGCATTAGTGGGAATAAAGAATTTTATATTAAAAACTGAATCAATTTTAAGCATAAATATGGATTAGTGTGAAGCATTATAAGTTTTAATAATATTGTCATTTTTAAGTCAGTATGTGTTTGATGCTTAGTATTTAGATTTAGAGTTTAGAGTTTGCTAATGTCTAAGTGTGTGCATGTGTGTTAACATGCCATACAGGTTCTTTCTCAATTCCAATTAACACTTAGTGGGCACACAGCTGGTCATTTGCACAAACACACACACACACACACACACACGCACAACAAGTGTAAAAGAATATGATCCTACCATTTAAGATTAGGGGGAAAAATCATTATAGGGAACGTAGGCGTGAGGAATGGAAATCGCGCGCACCCAGACAGGAAGAGATCTATCAGTGATAGACAGGTGTTCCTGGGTCAGCAGGGAAACACTCTCCCGCATATGTTATGGAAAGGTCCTATTTTTGAGTTACTAACAACACACTGTCACTCCTCTCCTTCTCATACTATTCTCTGCTCTCACAAATGGTCCCAGAAATGATGACCCCAGCCAGACTGCACTGTCCATCCACACCATCTACTGTATAATAGTTCACCATAATAAACTGCTTTACACAATCAAGTTAACCAGGGCAACAGAAGTGCTTGTGTTATTTTGGGCTAGGTTGGCTTCTGATATGATAAAGTCCAAAAAAATTATCCAAAAGTATCCATGAAATTGGTACATCATACAAGGTTTTGGTGAGAAAGAACACAAAACTGAAGTCATTTTTCTGTGAAAATTCGAATGTCCGTTGTGGATTCATGAGTGCTATCTATATCTTCCAAAGACTTAGGAATATTATGAACAAATTGCATGGGCTACCGCATTGAATAGACAAACCAAGATATTTTATTATCTAATTTTGTGTTCCACATAAGAAAGTCATACAAGTTTAGATCGAACCAAGTTAATTATAACTGAATTGAAATTTTTGGGTGGACTATCACTTTTTAATTTTTAATTTTAAACCTACATATATCAGCACATAGGCTACTAACATGTTGAACAAATTAAATAGCACACTATCATTTAAAATACTAAAATGAATGAATGAATGAATGAATGAATGAATGAATAAGATGCCATCAGATCTATTTTTCAGGAAACCAGCCCAATCATGTTTAAAAATTAACCACTAAAAAAGTATTCTCCCCATGTGATATTCTCTTGAAAATGTCACACAGATCAGAAGTGTGTCGAACTCTGTAGGTATTAGTTATATTCAAGCTCTACATAACTAATTAAATAACCAAAGAGAGAAACGAAATAGGGAAGGTTTAATGCCATAAATTATTGACCATTTCTGAGAGGAATGTGAAGCATATTTGTAAATGATGTATTTTATCATTAATACATCAGGGATTTGCATATTCTGAGCCTTAGCTTTGTCCGTGTAGGCTACTAATAATCACAACTGTAACTGGAAATTAACACAGTTTCTCGCTCACTGGCTCAGTAGATGAGGTGATACTCATGTTACCTGTATAGTGTTCAGTGAGCGGCTGGGAACCTGAGCACACCATGCAGCAGACAGCACTGGAAACTTAAAGACCAGACTGGTGTCTTCTTACTAACACTCACAAGCAGGCTACAGTGGACACACAATCTGCACGGCTACATGACAGATTTGTGAAGTCACAGGACAAAGAATGTTGAGTCAGATTAACAAAAATAGATATGTTCACAAGAAGTCCTCTGGAAACTCCTTATCATAACCGTCTCTCTTATGTGTGTACATATTTGTGTCTATGCATGACACTCATCATTTGTGCAGTGATGAAGGTCAAGTTCTGAACAATGCATTTAGGCCTCTATAACAAGACAACACAGCTTAAAAATCAAAACCACTCAACAATAAAGCATTTTCTAGAGGCCCAGTCAGGTCAATAGTTCAGATGTTTTTACTTGTCCTGCTCACATTTGCACTGGCCCCTCAGAAAAGGAAGGAATACAGCTATAATTGAACTCAATGATATTTGTCAACGTTCAAAGTCATATTTAAGTTTTAAATATATAAAACTTTCAATTCTCATTCAAAACCTTAAAGCCAAATAGATACCTTTACTTTAGTGACATGTAAAATGAGCAGAATTTACACAAGTGTACATATCAGAAAACCAAGTTTTCTGAGGTATAAAAAACATTAAAACATACAATCACTTTATTAGGAACACTATATGGTCCCAATAAAGTATCCAACATGGTCTTCTGCTGTTGTAGCCCATCCGTCCAAGGTTCGATGTTTTGTGCATTCTGAGATGCTATTCCGCTCACTGCAATTGTATCTGAGTTACCGTAGCCTCTCTGTCAGCTCAAACCAGTCTGGCCATTCTTCGTTGATTTCTCTCATCAACAAGTAGTTTACATCAGTAGAACTGTCGTTCCACCATTCTGCATAAACTCTAGAGATTGTTGTGTGTAAATCCCAAGAGATCAGCAGTTACAGAAATACTCAAAACCAGCCCGTCTGACAATCAACAATCATGCCACGGTCCAATTCACTGTGATCACATTTCTTTCCACATTCTGATGGTTGATGTGAACATTAACTGAAGTTCCTGACCAGTATCTGCATGATTGTATGCATTGCACTGCTGCCACACGATTGGCTTATTAGATAATTGCATGAATAAGTAGGTGTACAGGTCTTTCTAATAAAGTGCTCAGTGAATGCATGTACAAGATCAACAAATGTAAGATGCAGTGACAACTTAAAACTGGCATAATGGGTCCCGCGACGGATCTATCAATTGGCCCTAAACTCTCACACAGGCTCCGGGTAAGCTGGCCATCCATAGAGTTGACCCCTGGTTTACAAACAAATACCATGTTTACACTATGTGTACAGTCTTAATCTAGATGTCTACATGTGGAGCTAAAATAAAGAGGCAAGCTGGAGACCAGTAATCGCTGATTACCTTTGTTTTCAGAGCATTTAAATAACAAAATAAACTAGAGTGTTGTTGTATCACACACGAACCCTAACCAGAGTGTGTTCTGTGGGATTGGTTAAACAAATGAAAAGAGTGTGCCATAAACACAGATTTGTTTTTGCTTTTCTTTATTCCCCCTCTTCTCCCCACTCTTCAAATTTGTGAGCTGCAGCAAATGAGGGCCATAATGAGAGGCAGATTAGATGAGAGTTTTAATTAAATGAGCAAGTTACGACGAGAGGGAGACACTCATTCACTCCTTCATTTTCTAAACTTCACTCAAAGGAAAAAAAGCACTCACAGGTCATTCAGAGGACAGCCTTCAGAGGGTAAGAGAAAATACGTTGCATTTGCTAATGGTTATTGACGATTCCGAAAGGAGGCTGAGAATGGGCGACTAATGAACATTGCCACATATGGTGAATAAAAGACTTAAAACAAATTCACTTACATACAACAGAATGTTAAAGGAATATTTCACCCAAAAATCCAAATTCTATCCTAATTTATCCACCCTCATGTCATTGAAAAAAACTGTGTTCCTGCGAGAACTTGCTTTGTTTAGTTGAAAAGAATGTGTGAATTGCGTGAACATGCAAGCCACAGTGAACAAGCTTCTCTCATAGATGTCAAGACATTCACAAAAAATTATCATTAAAACCTATCGTATGCCTTCGTTACTTTTTCATCCTTTTTGAAGCTTGACAGTGAATCAGTACCCACTGCCATTGATTCGAGAAAGAAAGAAAAAACAGACAGCAATTTTTATTAAAATTTCTATGCAGAAGAAAGAAACTCATATGGGTTTGAAACAACATGGTGTGAGTAAATTATGACAGATGAGAGAACTATTCTAAGTATATTTTTTACAGGTTAGCTACTGACATTATATAAAGAGAGAGAGAGAGAGAGAGAATGAAAAAGAGAAAGAAAGAACAGAAATATGCATTTGGCGTGGACAATTTTAGTCTTTCTCTGTGCATTTGCGCAACATTACGCAATTTTAGTGTGTGTATTCTACATTGTGTGTATTGTGTACATTTATGTAAATTGTTGTGTAAGTGTGTGTACGTTTGTTATGTAAATTGTGTTGTGTAAATATGTTGTTATTGTAAAGTGGTTTATGTCTCGTCACTGTCATGACTGCAATGTTGCTCGGAACTGCACACAAGACTTTCACCTACTGTTGCACTCGTGTACACAGTAGTGTGACAATAAAGTGATTTGATTTTACTTAACATTACTAGAGCCACTTTTTTCTTTGTTTGACTTTATACTTTGGGCAAACCATAAATTAAGTCCCAGGGTTTTACTCATCATTCTCCAGACTTTTACTAAAAACAGCAATTTCCACCATGTTTCCTTAGAATAGCAAAAAGTGCAAAGAAACTTTGGTGTGTAAGAGACATGTTTTTAGAGTCCAGAGGAAAATAAAAAAAATATCCAGTAATCATGAGGGAGAAATAAAGATCACTCATTTGTACTGTAAGCAATTACAAATGGAAGATACAAACACAAGGTTTTTGGCAAACACAAATAAAAATAACACAATAAACCAGTGTAATACTACGCAATACCAAGGATTTGGGGCATTTTGATGGCAAAACAAGACATTTTAAGATATAGAAGGAGAGCATTACAAAAAATAGCAAAGGATGAGGAAAGCAATGCTTTAATGAAAAACAAAATGTGCCTGTGTGTGTCTAATTGCATGCCTATAACTTTGATTTATTTAGTAGAAAATTAAACTACTCATGACTGTCCCTGAAGGCATTGTACATGTGACCACTTGAAATGTATTCAATGCATCTCTCCCAATGTTCCCTTAGTTTTGGAAAGATCTTCTGCCTGGCTTACACAATGCCTTGTTTCTGAGTGTGAACTCACAACCTACACTAATTCCATGAAAACATAGGGATGGGCAAGTAACTGACGCAACACATTATCCTCCTGTTCCCTTTATAAGAACGGCACTAGCACACACAGACACTTAGCACAGCCTGCAGTGTAGGCCTGTGTGTTTGGAGGCACCTTAGGCTTTAAGAATTTATGTCTTAACTAGTTCACCCAAACATTTACATTTGTTATCATTTACTCACATTCATGTTGTTAGAAACTTTATTTGAGTTTCTATCTTATTCAGAACACAGAAGTAATGTTTTTGTGAATATCAATCTATCTTATCAGTGTAATGGACGTCAAGATATTCTCTGAAAAATCACTAAAATGGTGGCTTGTTTCTCACCAATACCTTTCGTATGACTTGATCAAATTGCATGCACTACATTTATGACACATTTGGGTCCTTTTTTTATAAGACTTAACCTTGTGTGACCCCACATACACATTGCATTTTGGCTTCGCTATATGCGACACATAATTTAATTAAAACCGATAAATCTCAGTTCAGGAGACTCTGTACTGTCAGTAAAGCATTAAACTTTCGAGTCATGTGACAAAACAACATGGTGTTGACCTCAGCTGATTTTGTCTTTGAGGAAAAAACAACAACAAAACTACATCTGATAAGAAACCTAATCAAGTTTTTACATTGAAACCTGTTTGAGTCAAATGATTCGAGTCTCTAGTATCATCCCATATGCCATTTTAAAATTATTTATTTCCAAACGTCACGCTGCTAAAGACAATGTACACTAATGTGTACTTTGGAGCATTTTTTCTTTAGAAATCCTATATTTACTGTGCATTATCACATTGAAAATCAATGGGTTCATCCAAAAGCAGAAAAATGCTTTCTGAGGCTTTATATTGAGTTTGGATGAAAATAAGGTGCATTTCAAACTGTTCTGAGACCAGTGCAGACAGACAGCACACTGGAGGTTAAGTCATTCACTAAATAGTGATCAAGGGAGCATCCTATAGCTCTTTCTGCAGCTAAGTGCATTCAATCCAAACTTCCTCACAAAGGTTCTGTTTCAGGCTGCAGATGATGCTTGAACCACTAAACATGTTTGGCAGACACAGGACAATGGTAATCAGTACATGGAAAAATAATAAACAATTTGTAAAAAAAATAATAGTAATAATAATTATCAGATTTTCTATAGCTTGGTATTATTTAAAATTTCACAACAAAGTCCAGCTGTCCACATATATTTAAATTTTTAGGAAAACTATTTGTTATTAATTTATTTAATTTTTACATTTGTGCATTTTTATTAGGTGATACAAGTTACAAATCAAACAGGGAAATGGAAAATGCACACAGTAGTCACGCTTGGGTCTCAGGAAGATAAAGTGAGGCACTATTACCTGCAATTGAATTGATATCAGCTAATCAGAAAATTGCTCCTTTTGTGTTCTGCAGAAGAAAGAAATTCATATGGGTTTGAAACAAAATGAGAGTGAGTAAATTATGACAATTAACATTTTTGGGGATCTATCCCTTTAAACAGAAGATATGGATATTTATTAAGAAATGATATTCGGTATGAATAAATCAATTCAAAGAGTCATGGCTTTTTGGACCGCTGTAGAAAGATCCAGAAATAGCTTTCAGGATGCTCAACCCTGTCCTGGCACACAGACTGCTTCAAATGGCTTGTGGCCTGCATGAGACATTACATCCCTGTTAAAGCGGCTCACATGGACTCGAATGAGAGTATGGAGTTGGGAGGAGTGGGGTGAGAGGAGGTAGAACTACTTGCTCTTCAGTCATAGTTGGAGCAAAGCGAATGAAAGCCAGCTGAGAGTGGCTGAATCTAGTGCCAACAAATTAAAAGACTGTCAGGGTTACTTACAAGCAGTTTTAAGTGCTGGGCTGCCAATGAGCAGCTACTGTAGATGGAAATCACAGGGATTTCACTGGACAGAAAAAAAAAGTCCAAAATAGGTTTTATAGCAGAAGATAGCATATATGCGTGTGTACTTCAAGTGCATACTAAGGCACGCACTTGAATTGTAAGAGTACACATATCTCACGCACACACATAAACACTCCCAATTGCTCCCCTGACACACTCCCTTAGCACTACTGTGCCACTCCTGTGTTTGTGCAAACTCAGTCAAATTATTTTTGAACAGCATAAAGAAGTTTTTATTTTTCTTGGCTTCGCTTCAGACCTGTTCTACTTTCCACCTCCTTACCACAACTTGCACACACACTCACACATGTGCATGCACCACAGCAGTCAGATCAGCTTTTCCCAACAAAGCTATGCCACGGTGGCTGGAGCCAATCAAATATTGTGCTGCCCTAATATCCCAGATATCCCTGCTTTCTTTCAAACTAAAATTTTAATTTATGGGCACATTTATTAGCATGTCAGTGGAAAGAGAGACATAATCGACAATATTCATATGACCTAGGTGCAGAGGACAATGGCAAACACAACAGCTATTACAACACTTGCTTTACCGGAGAGCAGGAAAACATATGCAAACTGATTCACGACCAGTTTGCTATTATCTGGATCATGCAGACTGTAAAGGAGGTGAAAACATGTGAAAAGAAAAAAGAGAGATTCGACATAGTTCATATGTAACAGTTGAAAAGCAAATGACTGATTTAGGATCAGAACTGTTGGGAGGAAACCTGGCCAGGCAGGTCCGTGTCTGTTTCTATTTAAAGTACATGTGAGAAACATATTTTGAACCAAAATAGAGACAGCATATGTACAACAACTTTAGCTTAATATAATTTTGAATAACTGTCTGTTTTTTCACTTGTTCATCAGAGAAACACAATCAGTGGTTAGAAAAATACCAACATAGACCAGTATGAATTCCTATGATGGTCCATGCTAGTTTATGCCGGTTTGATGCTGGTGTAGATGGTGGACCATTATAGCCATGCTGTTCACTAGCAAAACTTAGCTGGTGAAGCTGATCAACCCTGCATGGTTTTAATGGCGTTACTGGTTGAGCAAGGAGGACTTTCTAATTAAAGGTGCTGTAATTAATTAGATTTTTGATGGAAATGAAAGTGAGTCTGTGAGAGATTAATTTATGATTTAACAATGGCATGCACTGTTTAAAGCTGTATAAAGTTATTATATCATATCTAATTTTCCCAATTAGTGTTATTCTTTTCTTTATTTTCAATGTTTCATCAACTGAATGATCAACACCAATTCAAACAACAGTACAACCCATTGAAGCGACTGTACTTCTGTCCCTCAGTCTCATTGTCTTTCCCGTCAAAAACAATTTTGAATAAGGTCTATTATCAGTCAGATGTCTCTGAAACATGTGCCATGAAATATCATAACTGCCCCTGTGACAGCCCTAGGCTCAATAAATAGCAGAAAATAATAACAATAATGAAAAAATAAATTAATAAATAAAATTGGATGTGGGCCACAGCCAGATTCTTTATTTAGCCAGAAAGAACCAGATTTTGAGGTGCTCTCTGCCTGTCAATCACCTGTCTATTTACAGGGCAACCCATATATGGTCAGCAGGAAGCTGAGAGCTGAGAGTGTGAAAAAGCTACACTACCGTTCAAAAGTTTGGGGTCACCCAAACAATTTTGTGTTTTCCTGAAAAGTCACACTTATTCACCACCATACGTTGTGAAATGAATAGAAAATAGAGTCAAGACATTGACAAGGTTAGAAATAATGATTTGTATTTGAAATAAGATTTTTTTTACATCAAACTTTGCTTTCGTCAAAGAATCCTCCATTTGCAGCAATTACAGCATTGCAGACCTTTGGCATTCTAGCTGTTAATTTGTTGAGGTAATCTGGAGAAATTGCACCCCACGCTTCCAGAAGCAGCTCCCACAAGTTGGATTGGTTGGATGGGCACTTCTTGCGTACCATACGGTCAAGCTGCTCCCACAACAGCTCAATGGGGTTCAGATCTGGTGACTGCGCTGGCCACTCCATTACCGATAGAATACCAGCTGCCTGCTTCTGCTCTAAATAGTTCTTGCACAATTTGGAGGTGTGTTTAGGGTCATTGTCCTGTTGTAGGATGAAATTGGCTCCAATCAAGCGCTGTCCACTGGGTATGGCATGGCGTTGCAAAATGGAGTGATAGCCTTCCTTATTCAGAATCCCTTTTACCCTGTACAAATCTCCCACCTTACCAGCACCAAAGCAACCCCAGACCATTATATTACCTCCACCATGCTTAACAGATGGCGTCAGGCATTCTTCCAGCATCTTTTCATTTGTTCTGCGTCTCACAAACGTTCTTCTTTGTGATCCAAACACCTCAAACTTGGATTCATCTGTCCACAACACTTTTTTCCAGTCTTCCTCTGTCCAATGTCTGTGTTCTTTTGCCCATCTTAATCTTTTTCTTTTATTGGCCAGTCTCAGATATGGCTTTTTCTTTGCCACTCTGCCCTGAAGCCCAGAATCCCGCAGCCGCCTCTTCACTGTACATGTTGACACTGGTGTTTTGCGGGTACTATTTAATGAAGATGCCAGTTGGGGACCTGTGAGGCGTCTGTTTCTCAAACTAGAGACTCTAATGTACTTATCTTCTTGCTCAGTTGTGCAACGCGGCCTCCCACTTCTTTTTCTACTCTGGTTAGAGCCTGTTTGTGCTGTCCTCTGAAGGGAGTAGTACACACCGTTGTAGGAAATCTTCAATTTCTTAGCAATGTCTCGCATGGAATAGCCTTCATTTCTAAGGACAAGAATAGACTGTCGAGTTTCAGATGAAAGTTCTCTTTTTCTGGCCATTTTGAGCGTTTAATTGACCCCACAAATGTGATGCTCCAGAAACTCAATCTGCTCAAAGGAAGGTCAGTTTTGTAGCTTCTGTAATGACCTAAACTGTTTTCAGATGTGTGAACATGATTGCACAAGGGTTTTCTAATCATCAATTAGCCTTCTGAGCCAATGAGCAAACACATTGTACCATTAGAACACTGGAGTGATAGTTGCTGGAAATGGGCCTCTATACACCTATGTACATATTGCACCAAAAACCAGACATTTGCAGCTAGAATAGTCATTTACCACATTAGCAATGTATAGAGTGTATTTCTTCAAAGTTAAGACTAGTTTAAAGTTGTCTTCATTGAAAAGTACAGTGCTTTTCCTTCAAAAATAAGGACATTTCAATGTGACCCCAAACTTTTGAACGGTAGTGTATATCTCTACCATTTCTTTAGACAACTAATGTCATGTACAAGGTCAATGTAAATGTTTGGGTTTGCTGACATCAAATTGCATGTGTACTTTATTTTTTATTATCTGTGATATTGAGATGCTCTTTGGAGGGTGGGTTTTGCAAAGAGGGGGTGTTTCTAATTCAACGGGTAAAGGCTCGGTTACGTTTACTTTTCCATATCAATATTCTGCCGGTGAAGAAGGCATGGGCGGATGTTATAAACTCATAAAAATCTACTTGACAAGCATCAACTTATTTATGATGAAATTATAAAAAAAATCACAGCTAAAATTATTTCTTCATCCATTGTGAATACTCATCCAGTGCAGATATCTACAAAGCGCTGCCAACACAGATGTCACTGCCAAACCAAGTTTCCTATTGGTAAATGCTTTGAATTTGTATGTCAAAGTTCTCCAAACTTGAAACCCATCTTGAGTAATATAGAAGCTAGCACTGAAGAAAGAGACAGACAAGATTTACTTTTATTTTTTATTAAATAGAACCACATCAGGGATCCCATTGTGATTACTGTATTTTACCGTGCAGAGGTAAATGTGACCTAGTCTTCGTGGTGAAAGTTCCAAAATGGGAAGCATCACTCACTGCACCTTTAAACTAGTCAGGAAGCCTTGTTGGAATACCAGCATCCACAACACCACATATACTGGTAAGCGGCTATGCTGTTTTCCATAGTAATGGATTCTAAGCACTGAACTATTCCTTTGCCCTCATGTCTTAATCATATCTTCCATTTCATACCCACTGAGACTGAATTACATGCCAAGAAGAAACCTCAACACACTTTTCAAACACCACACAACTGAGTTTAAGATATAATGAGCTGCTTGAGTCTGAATGTTGGAGACTGGTTTGTACAAGAACAAAATGTTGACATGTCGTTCACTTTAGGAGAGCGGTATAACTCACAGACTGCTGCCTGTTAGTCCAGCTACAATAACACTGTGGCTGGAGAGTTTTACTGTCCCACTACTGCTTGTGAAACATATATTTCAATGACAGCTAGGCAGCACATGACTGATTGAGTGGAGAGAGGGAGCATGAGTGCTAGGGGAGGAGAGGAGGGCAGAAATAGAGGGATGAGGAGATGAGTGTGGCAGGACAAAGTGAAAGTGATGTGTTTGTGAAGGCACTGTTCATACACACTGCTAAACATCACACCTTAAGATTTGTTATGGGTGTCAAGTGTGAGAGACATATGCATACCGATACAAACACTCTCACTCTAACTCAAAGAGACTATGCGAACAGTCAAGGTACTCTCTCTCCATTTTGTGAGCGTTCCACAAAAGTTTCTTTAAGAGTTTACTGCGGCAATAATAGTTAACATAAGGGGGGAAAAAGACCATCATTCACTGCTGCTCCCCCTAGAGGCAGGACCAGGAGGTGTGTGAGTTATACAAACAAAGCGTGACATTCATTGGCGAAACTATCACATTTTACTATGGAACGGCACTTTTAGTGGTGTGGGGGGCTTTGTGAAACCTCAGCCAGAAAGCCCCTTTGTTTAACTTACAGAGTCATTAGCCAAGCTATCACCTGACACACACACACAGGTAAACTCTGCTCTTGGGAGCCAGATGTATATTTCATCGTGGCCTCACAGCATGGCTGGAAAAAATGTGCAGAAACTGAAAACCACAATGCCAAAAAAATTGCCTACTTGTCCCCTCTGTTTGTTTTGGACATGGCTCTTCTCTAGAGCACAAGGGTTGGCATCCCAGCCCGTGCCAAAACTCTTAAAAGCCAGTAACTGATATCAGGCCTCCGTGGCCCGGCCTAAATATGTGAAGTTATTAAAATATAGCAAATCCCCTAAGAATGTTTTACACATTTACTAGGTGTACGTCAAAGTGAGACACAACACTGGCAAATTATGGGGGATATTGGATTCAAGGGAATTAGTCTCGGAGAAAGATCATTCTGAATCACATATACTATATATATATATGTGTGTGTGTGTGTGTGTGTGTGTGTGTGTGTGTGTGTGTGTGTGTGTAATTTATTCAAAATGGCAGTGCTATCTATAGTGGAGGGCACACTGAATGAGTGGCAGCTGGTGCTTTTCAAAAGTGAGGAAGCACAGCTGCTCAAACTACTTCTGCTCAAACAGTAATATAGCTTAATAAAAAAAATATTAAATATGCCCAAAACTGTTTTTGAAACCAAAAAGGCAAAATATCAGCTTGTAAAAGCTGAAATAAATACGTTTAATAACTGCATGTGTATCTCTGAGTGTCAAACACTCTGCGATCAACAGTGGTGGTTTTTCATTTCATATGCTGTCAATCACGTAATGACCATTTCAATTATTAGCAGTTTGTTGCGAATTTGGGAGGTCATCATGTAGAAGCTGAGCTTCCATGCACAAAATACTTGGATTGAAAGCCCAATTTTCAATAAGCAATCAAATGCAGATCTAATGCAAATAACGCTCATGAAGCTCCCATAGATTCCCAGAAAAGTACGGCATCTGGGTGGGACCCAAAATTATGTGTTTAGATCATCTCGTCCCATGGTCATCGATCTTTACTACTCTGAAATATAATTGTTCATGTATCTAACATAGACTCCAATTGAAGCATGGCTCCAATAATGCAGTATGGGCTATGCATCCACTGTCTTCTACGGGTATTATCATAAGAAAATTAATTGCATTACTAGATCGAAAAGTGTGAAAGTTATGTGTAATATATGATACTTTTATTCACTAAAATATTTAAATGATGAAAGCGTGACATGACATTCACTCATTGAAAACTTTATTAGGAACACCTGTACACCTTCTTATTAATGTGATTATCTAATCAGTCAATCGTGTGGCAGCAGTGCAATGTGTAAAATCAGGCATATATGGGTCAGGAGCTTCAGTTAATGTTTACATCAACCATCAGAATGTTTTTTTGTATTTATCTCAGTTATTCTGTCCGTGGCATGATTGTTGTTGCCAGATGGGCTGGTTTGACACAACAGTCTCTAGAGTTTACTCAGAATGGTGCCAAAGGCAGTTCTGCAGTCGGAAACGCCTTGTTGATGAGAGAGGTCAAAGAAGAATGGCCAGACTGGTTCAAGCTGACAAAAAGGCTACGGTAATTCAGATAAACACTCTGTACAATTGTCGTGAGCAGAATAGCATCTCAGAATGCACAACATGTCGAACCTTGAGGCGGATACAACAGCAGAAGATCACATCGGGTTCCACTATTGTCAGTCAAGAACAGAAAGCTGAGGCTGCAGTGGGCACAGGCTCAACAAAACTGGACAGTTGAAGACTGTAAAAATTTAGCCTGGTCTGATGAATCTTGATTTTTGCTGGGGCACACAGATGGTAGGGTCAGAATTTGGGGCCAACAGCATGAATTCATGGACACAACCTGCCTTGTGTCAACAGTCCAGGCTGGTGGCGGTGGTGTAATGGTGTGGAGAATGTTTTCTTGGCACACTTTGGGCCTGTTAATTCCAATCAGTCAGCGCTTGAATGCCACAGCCTATTTGAATATTGTTGCTGACCATGTGTGTCCCTTTATGGCCACAATTTATTTCCAGCATGATAATACATATCACAAAGCAAAGTCGTCTCTTACTGGGTCATGAACATGACAATGAGTTAACTGTTTTTCAGAGGCCTTCCCAGTCACTGGATCTAAATCCAATAGAACACCTTTGGGAAGTGGAAGAACTGGAGATTCACAGCATGAAAGTGCAGTTGACTAATCTGAAGAAATTGACTAGAATCCCAAAGGAATTTTTCCAACATCTTGTGGAATCAATGCCATGAAGAATGTAGGCTTTTTTGAGAGCAAATGGAGGCCCTACCCAGTATTAGTATAGTGTTCATAATGAAGTTCTCAGTTAGAGTATATTAAACTCATAATTTTAGGAGAGCCACGCTTTCCATGTAGTGTTAAAGCAAATGCCACAATATAATTCATTTAATTAAAAAAAAACAGCGCCATCTAGAGTGTATGAACACTGAATGCACATGTTGTGCTGCTTACAGGCAGTTCAGCTGACAATGAAATGTTGATGCTCATGTAGCAATGTGGCAGCTGGCCATTATATTTGCAACATTATTTATGAGGCTGAGATAAGATTAATACCGGTTTCGTAACAAATGCACATTTTTGTCATCATAATCATTCTGGAATGAGACAACTGAGGTTGTGCATTATATTATCTGAAGAATCAGTGGCGTGCACCACTAATCTCTCTGGTTGGGAAGTTTGGTTAGGCAGCAACGGAACACTAATGGCGACAGCTGCTTCTTTAAGAGGGAGAAAAGGGGGAAAATGCCAATATGATCTATGTGTGGTAACACAGCAACTGTTAACTGTTGAGAAGTGCTTTGTCCTTGGGGTCAGTGTTTTTCTGGTAAGATCACAAGTCTGGATGTATTAATGGAGTTGAAGAGCTTCTAGAAGAGCTTCAGACCGCACTGGCCTCAACCATTTCAAAACCACTTTAAATGTGTATTAAATGATCAAATGAGACAACATCTTTTAAGCTCACAGTAGGGCTTTCCTTTCCTCAGCAGCACATAGGTTCTAATAACAGAGCTGAGTTATGAATCCACACATACACAAACATTAAACTTTCGGCAGCTTTCCATGGATAATAAGCAGATCTCTTTTCATTTCTATCTTGCTCAACTTTTTCCTCTTCGCTGTTTAAAGGGATAGTTCACCCAAAAATGGAAATTCTGTCATCATTTACTCACCCTCTGAGCTGCAAACCTATATGATTTTCTTTCTTCCATGTAACAAAAGAGACACTGTTCTTTTTCCATACATTGAAAGTGAATGGTGACTGAGACTAACATTGTGCCTAACACCTCCTTTTGTGTTCCACGGAAAACAGAAGGTCATATGGTTTTGGAACAACATGAGTAAATGATGATAAAATAATGTTTTGGGGGTGAACTATCCCTCTATTCAGTCGAGCTAAGAGGGTCAGAGCACTACCACTCACTTGTAACCCTCAAGAGCAGTGTCTGTTTAAGGAGAGCGTTGTCAGCTCTGATGGAAATATTCTCATTGTTGTCTTGCTGCCATCCCCATAATTCCAGACTAAAGTTTAGCAGGTCACAGAGACGCAATGAGCGACCGCAAGACAAGTAAAATCACAGAGCATAAAAAATGGCTGAATCCAGAAGTATGGCTCTCGGCGGACATCAGACCAGCAATGGTAGTCATATCGGGGACAACACATGTTTCTGCTTATTAAACATCAGCCAGAGCAGCGAGACAGTTCCAGACGACATGGCTCACCACTGCATATCACTTTACACGGTTCAACAGAGACATGTGTTTGCAAAATGAAATAACTAAACACAATCAGAGTTTTATGTGTTTGCTGGAATTCAATTAGACTATGATTAATAGACGATTTTGAGCCAAGCAGTGCAAAGGCTGAGGGGAGATGTCTATGGGCTGATCAGTTTACGATGGTGAGGACAGGAGTCAGGACCGCTTTCTGGATTACTGCTGTCGGGATGTACACGTGTACACATGCACACCCAGGAAAACACACAAGAGTGAAAATAATATTCTCAATAACTTCATAACTATCCCTTGGCTGTATTTGAACTGTTTTGATCGTTGTTGATCTCCATGTTACTGTTAAACAGCTTGTTTTCATCATCGTTATGCTACTTGGCACAGATCTTTTTATGATAGTTATACAACTCTCTCTGCCCATGCACAAAAAGGGCTGGGTGGGACACCGGAACAGAAGCATGTCTGACTGCAAAGGATGAAGTTCAATGATGATCTGAACAAACTTGAAATCTCAGGCCACAGGAGAGAAGACAAGGAGCTTGTCTATGCAAAGGTCTGCCAATAAAAAACTATTGTTTATGCCTATTTTCTGAATGAACAAGGAACGAATAGCCTTTTGCGTGCTTTTAAAAGGTCACTTTGAGATGACGAAGCTTCTTGATGTTCAGTGAACAGTGTTTTTTTTACACTGTTAAGACACATAAATGCATAAACAAGGTCCCTTTCAAAAACCTTACTGTCCATCGATGGTGGAAAGATCTCCCAACCTTAATCCGAATTGCAGACACACCTCTTCCAGGAGCACTTATAGCCGTATTGCACTCAAAAAGTCTTTCTCTGCTGTTTTCTTCCTTTGCAGTAGTCACTTTTGCTTGTATTATTCTCTTAACAAAAGTCACTTTGTATAAAAGTGTCTACTAAATAAATAACTGTAAATATAATCATGTTTAATGCAGTTTGAGTGAGGTCCTTTATCAAATTATCATCTGAGATTTTGTCGAACATTTAGTCTTGCCAACTAACTGCCATTTAACTGAGCTTAGGGTTCACATCGAACAAGTTTTAAAATCTGTCTGCGGTGTTTTTCAATTGTTTTCCTTTGTCAGCATGTTCTGGAAAGACGTTTTTGACTGTTGTGGCACTTCTGACTGTTTTTTAAGCATCTCATACAGGAGCACAGTGGCTTTTAGATGGCTTGTCAGGTTAAAAAAGGCAACTTTTGAAAGCGTTTAAGGAGATACCTGCATTCTCTTATATGAATTATGCTGTGTCTAACTTTTTATTTTTTTGTGCAAAAATCTGTTCACTCTGAACAGCCCCTTGCTCGCTTCCTAAATACCATACGATACTGTGGAGTATTTTTTTTTTTTTTCATGTTTTGTCATGTTTTGAATGGCAAACAAATTGCATACTGAACCATAATAAGAAAAGAAAAAGAAAATGTCTGTGTAAGCCTGGTTTTGACCCCAGTCTACAATAGCATTATCTCAGCACTGGTAAATCAATTAAACCCTGTCCACAGACCACGAGAGATTAAAATAATGACTCTGAGAGCTCCTCTGATAAGACGATTTGAGTTTTGCTCTCATCTGATAAAATTATTATCGACAATTTTTTTTTTTATTTAAACTTCAAATAGCCTGGCAAGTTATTTTGTGTCTTTTTAAATGCCAACATGCTTCGATTGCAGTGAAAGCTTGGAGGAGACATATTGGGAGAGGGAAGAAAGACATTTCTTATGCTAAGTCACATTCAAGTGGGTTTATAAGAAAGATTCTTATCCACCATTGTTGTCAAACATATTAAAATGCCTTATTAAACAAGTGCAAAACTGAAACTCTATGCTGAAAGCACATAAGCACACACAACCCAATCCATCCAAGAAAGTTTCTCCATAAACCACTAAAAAAGTAACATGATTAAGAAAATACACTTCTAATTGAAAAAGTGCTAAGGATTTATGACAAGCTAGGAAATAACTTTAAGTCACTCTCTCTCTCTTTTAACCAGGCACATATTTTTCTATCTGACAGTGACTCATTTTTAATGTGTTGCCAAGATACTTATTCGTAAGTATAATCACCCATGAAGTGATCCTGAGTACATTCATCACAGGCTGACTGAGAGGTGATATAAAGGAACCACCCCTTAAAGAGAGACACAAATCTCTCAAGCCTTTTTAAAATGATGCCCATTAAAGACAGGCACAAATCAATCAAAATGTGCCAGAGCAAAGCTAAATCACACTAGAGAAAGAAAGAAAGAAAGAAAGAAAGAAAGAAAGAAAGAAAGGTACTTGTAAGCATAAGGAGAAGATGATGTGCCACTTTATATACTTTAAGAAAGAAACATTATCTGTCTACCTGCATGTCGACCAATTTGTATATCACTCTTTTTCCTTCTCTCTCTCTCTCTCTCTCTCTCTCTACTTCTTTCTTGTATTCTCAAAATATGTTTCCTTCTGAGTCTCTCTCTGGACTGCTGTCTCTCACCACAGCATATCACAAACCCTTGCAAATGACAATTCAAACTGATATGCTTCCCTTTGGAACTGATGATGAGAGATAGAGAGAGCTATAGAATGAAAGAATAATAAAGAAAGAAAAAGACTGTTCTCACCCCCTCCCAAGTCTCAGGACATGTAATGATATGATGTACATTGATCTATATTACAATAGCAGCGAGCTGTAAAATGTTTGATGGGTTTGTACCGATCTAACTCTTCCTCATTCATAATTACCACTACACATGTAAAACCAAGGGCAACTTCAGAGGAGGTTCAGGAAGAGAGAAAGAGAGAGAGAGAAGGGGAAATCTCTGAGGTTTTTTCTGTCTCTTTCGGCCCTGAGGCTATAAGCACTGCTGTATGCTGCTTACCTGCAGCAACTTAGTTTTATAAAGATCAAATTAAGCAGCTACCTTGCAATATGAAATGACAGTTCCTCTCTTCTTACTCTCTTTTTTCTCTCCCCGACCCCCATTGCCTTATCTCTTCCCCTGGCAGTAAAAAAAAGCACCTTTTTGACTAATTTCACACGAGACCAAAGTCTAAGTAGGAATGAAAAGTTTAATACTATTTATTTGCTACTTTTGAATAGTCTTTATAATGTTAATTTTGAATAACTGTGAGAGTTATTTGCACTTAATGTAGTTAAAGCTTTCAGACTTGGTTTGAAGCAGAATCTCAGAGGCATAGTGTAAAGAGAAAGAGACAGAAAGAGAGGTTTAAAACGAAAGATACAGAACTATTCAGCATAGCAACAGGAGGACAGTCAGGAGTCGACAGGCTGTGCGAGAAATATATCCGATTCATCTGAAATCTCATTGAGTTTTACTTCCATTTCAACATGCAATTTACTGAATTGCTTGGGGTGATTTTCAAAATAAAGAAATTTAATTTACACACTTTTAGTGCTCAGTCTGTCTGCAAGATAAATGGCTTTAAAAGGGATACACACAAACACAAACTCACACAAGCTTTTTGTTCATTGTTCAATATTACAAAAGCAGTGCATCACAAAACAATGCTTTAACAACACTCTAACAACACACCTGCTGTTCTTTCTTCCGGTCCATCTCTCTGTGTGCATGCACATGCATGTATTTTGGAGGTTTTTGGGAAATTACACTAAAAAGCATCTCTCTTGCCCCCAAACGTCCTACCCTAGCCTTCTGAAACATTAATGCCAGTCCCTGAAACAGACTAGCCCTCACTGGGCCAACACCATGTTTTAGATCTCATTTAGAGAAAAAGAGAGTAACAGAATAATTGAATGAGGTTTTCCAGTGTTGTATAATCAAACAGCATCTGTATAAGGTGGCGCTTACTAACCAGGCTGAGGTAAATCTGGCTCTGCATGGCACACGGTGCATTATTAATGCCCGCTGTGCTAGCCGGAATTATGTGTGTGTGTGCCCTGTACAGACACACACTCATGGCCCCTCTGGCATTGTTTAAACATTGAATAATGCATTCGTTAAATGATAGAGTTAGGGGGCTAAAAGACAGAGAGCAAAGAGAAAGATCACAGAGAAAAGCCCCTTCAGCATAGGAGACATGCCTCTGCATTACAGACTCTTAAATACATGTCTACGATCAGTATTTCTATGGCACTGATGGGTATGAGGCCGGATTTGAGAGAAACCACTGTAGACCACTAATGTGTCTATGAATACATTCGATAATAATCTCGTAAAGAGAACATAAACAATCATAATGTATCTTGTTTACAGACCGATATAGCTAAAGAAGCCTTAACCCACAGTTTAACCCACAGGCTGCAGCACCAGGGTCACAGCATCTGATTCTCTCTCTTTGCATGTATTTATCCATTTCCTTCTCTGTTTTTGCAGGATTGTAGCATTAGCAAATCTAATCCAGAATTACCACATTCTCTGTCCTTTTCCTGCACAGTTTTCCTTCATTTGTCTCTATAACTTTTCACGTAATTCAACAGAACATAACTGACTGCTACTTCTTTAATAGCCAGAGGCTTTAACTTGGAATAGAATAACTTACACTTAATTTCTCTAAACATATCATCAACTTCACTTTTGCTCTTTTTATGCACACTAGAAGTTGACAGGCCCTGTGTCTCTATCAGCTCCCTGTCTTTAATCAGTATATTATGAACACGAATTTGGGCATTGCCAAGTGTGTTCATCCACTGAACATTTAGATGCTTATGACTCAATCACCTGGGACCAATGTGTGGGTGTAAAAATGTATGTAATGCATTACATTTTTAATTCTTGCAATCATATTACAGTTTCTGACTTTCTATTAGTGTAATTACTTTTAAGTGCATTTTAGGGTTATGCTTAATTCTAATTTATTATTTATGTATGAATTATGGCCCATAACGTGTCATTGTGAAGGTTAAATGTGAGATGCAGAGTGTATGATTGTGTGAAACAATTAACAAAAAAGAAATATAGACATTATTTTGAAGCATTTTAGAAAGTAACTTAAAAATATAATATATATAATATATATATATATATATATATATATATATATATATATATATATATATATATATATATATCATTATAAGAATGATACATTACATTTATCTCTTTATTTAGCAGAAGCTTAAAGGTCATATTCCCTTTGGGTCACTGAGAAAGAAAACATACTACTGTATTTGGCAGTCAAATCTTCAGAGACAGAAGGAGATGCCAAAAAATTTGTTATGGCCATTACTTTTCTGGACTGTCTGCACTGGTATTTATGTATGCATGACTTTTTGCGCACATGTACATTTACGCATGTCAATTTAAAATATAAATATCTCTGGTATGACTTTTCAATCAGCTATAGAATAGAAAGAAAAAGTTGCTTTCATAAAGTTAAGAATAAAGAATTGAAATCTATATATTGTAGACTATAGCAAATAAATGTATATTGCATATTAATGAGAGATAATGACTTAATTAGGACCAGTCTGTGCATGTCAAATGTAACAACATTAATGCAAACACATAGAAACACAGACAGGCATACAAAGCCAGATATACACATTAGATTTACTTAAAAGAGTCTGAAAAAGATGAGAATATCTCAACTTTATCCTTTTGTATCCCTCTAAAATTAAAGAAAGTGAGGAATCGAAGAGACATGGTGCAGAAGGATGGATAACAGGCTTTTTCAAGGTTGAGAGGACTGTTAGTATTCGAGCATGCACACGTACCTATATATTCAATTCCACGAGCTAACCAGCAGCCTCTGAACCTCTTTCTTTCATCTATGCAAAGAACAATGTTTGGGAAAGACTCTCAGTCAAGCTGCAGAAAAGCTAAGAAGTGTTGGTCATAGAGATGACAACTTCCAGAAAAGATCTCCTTTATTTCATAAAAAAGAAAACTGGTGTGTGTGCAAAACTTGCTGATGTAAATGCAAGGCGGAGCAGCAGGAGTGAGCTGTTTTGATCTGTGATCTGTGAGTATGTGTGTGTGTGTGTGTGTGTGTGTGTGTGTGTGTGTGTGTGTGTGTGTGTGTGTGTGTGTGTGTGTATGAGTGAGTGAGTGAAAGGTTGTCAGGTGTTTGTGTGCAGAGGTATTGAAGGCTATGAAATATTTACCAAAGCAATAATGACTCCCCGGACAGAGTAAGAGAAGAGAGGAATGAGGGAGATGAGAAGAAAGGGAGAACCTGCCACCCTTCACGGAAAAAGATGGAAGAACAAAGAGGAGTTATACTAGGCCGAGTTTCCTTTCTCTCTCTGCAAAACATAAAAAATAAAATACAAAATAATAATAATCTCGGGTTAAACACACAGAGATTCTCCTTAAGTGTGTGTGCTCTAAAGCAATATTTGGAGATATCGTCTGACGTACAACAGAGAAAAAGACAACGGAAGAGCAAACTCGACTCTGCCTTTCTCTTCATTTCATTCACATACTGTAATACAATAATCCTGTTGTTTCATGCTGACTAACTTCAAGAGCTGGACCCCGGTGTGTTCTTTTAAGTGCAGGCCTAGTATTTAGCTTTGAGATCATGCCTGCAATGCATGTTAGGGAACAGACTGAGTTTGAAGCAGGAGAGAAGAAGGAAGATTTTACACTGACCTGCTCTTAACACATATATACAGCGCACCCTGGGATCAATGCCGGGGCTCTTGCCCTCGCTACACTGATAAACCACTCTCTGAGTTCCTCAAAAGTTCAGATAACTTTGATTCACTCGTGTAATCCCCCACCACACATAGCTTGGTCAGAGACAATGGAATAGGATCGCTGCTCTGCATAGGGCACAAGATAGCACTCATATAAATCAAGATGCACATTTTACGTTTACTTCGAACAACAAAACAAATGTACACTCACTGAACACTTTATTAGGAACACTATGGTCCTAATAAAGTGCCTGACGTGATCTTCTGCTGTTGTAGCCCATCACCTCAAGGTTTGACTTGTGCATTTTGAGATGCTATTCTGCTCAAATTGTACAGTTACCATAGCCTTTATGACAGCTCAAACCAGTCAGGCCATTCTCTGTTGACCTATCTCATCAACAAGGCATTTCTGTCTGCAAAATGGAAACATGTACCATAAATTAACAACCTTGTCATTCATGGTAGGTCTGTCTTTATAAGTTATTGTTAATAATCAATTCCCCTATGGAAAGAAATTAATGGTATTTTAACTTCTGGAACCAGACTGTTGCACTCTATAGGCTTTAGTTTCATCACAGCCATGAATCATGATTTGCTACATGCTGGTCGGGTTACAGAAGGAGGGACAGTTTCATTCTAGGGAGCATTTGATTGAAAAAAATCAATATTCTTCTAAAACTGTCAATTGAAAACTCATGCATATGTTTAAAATGAATGTTTAGGAAGAGACTAGCATTTATACAGTCTCTGAGCACTTTATTAGGAACACTATGATCTTAATAAATTGCCTGATAGGATCTTCTGCTATTGTAGCCCATCCACCTCATGGTTTGACATGTTGTGCATCATGAGGTGCTTTTCTGCTCACTACAATTGTATAGTGTGGTTATCTGAGTTACCGTAGCCTCTCTGTCAGCTCAAAACAGTCTGGAAATTCTCCATTGACCTCTCTCAACAAGGTGATTCTCTCCGCAGAACTGCAGCTGGAGGTTTTATGTTTTTGCTTCCAGTCTGTAAACTCTAGAGACTACTGTGTGTGAAAATCCCAGGAGATCAGCAGTTACAGAAATACTCAAACAAGCCCATCTGGCACCAACAATCATGCCATGGCCAAAATCACTGAGATCACATTTTTTCCCCATTCTGATATTTGATGTGAACATTAACTGAAGCTCCTGACCCATATCTGCGTGACTGTATGCATTGCACTGGTGTCATATGATTAGCAAATTAGATAATAAGTAGATGTACAAATGTTCCTTATTTAGGAAATAATTAATAAATACATTCATACATAAAGTATACTGGTAAGTTTTTGCACTAAAACACCGCAAATTAAAGTACCACAACACTCAAGTGAATTCATCCCTATGTGTTTGTGACAAACATCCAGAACAAAATTTGTAGGTGTGGCACGGTGGAGGGCTATATCGGGGCGTGCGTAATCACGCCCCGGTCCCGCCCTCCACCGTGCCACATTACGCACGCCCGGTCCCGTATTAGGCTGATCAAGCCATCAAGAGGGATAAAGGCCACTTGCGGACGGCGATGCGGGAGAGAGAGATCTTTCACGGACATGTCCGTTGTCTTATGTGTTTGTATTTTGAGTTTTACATTAAAACTATAATTTATATGTCAAGCCGGTTTCTCGCCTCCTCCTTGCCCATCCTAACCCATGTTACAATAGGCCTTGTTGGACATCAAAACAAAGATATTGGCTAAATTATTTACAATTTACAGTATAATCCACTTCCACTGAACTTCCACTGAACCAATCTAGTTGTAGCATCTGGACCAATCAGACACATAATTATTAATTATTTAATGAATAAGCCAACAGATGTCTCAAGACTGTAACAAGCAAAGGTTCAAGTAGGCCCAAGCAGACTTCATTATGTCTGCTCCCCCACTGATCATTATCAAGCCTTTACACTGTCTTTGCTAACACCGGACCAACAAATAGGGGACCCCCAGTGACATTCCAAGTGGGGGGAGGTTAACTGCATACTAAAGCAAAGAATGCAGAAAGATTTATTCACTACTTTTCCCCATAGGAAATAGACATAAAGCTCAGAACACAGACTTTTCTTAATTAATTTATAGACAAACTATAAATCAGGGGTGACCAACCCTGCTCCTGGAGAGCTACCTTCCTGCAGAGTTAAGATCCATCCCTAATCAAACACACCTGAACCAGCTTATAAAGGTCTTCAGGATTACTTGAAAATGACAGGCAGGTGTGTTGGAGCTAAACTCTGCAGGAAGGTAGCTCTCCAGGAGCAGGGTTGGTCACCCCTGCTATAAATGAACATGTATATCCCCAGGACATTGTGTATATGATCATTTCTGTCTTGTATAGTGTCTTTTTTTTTTTTTTTACTGTATACTGTTTTTATGAATGCCTTATGACAGAACTACCAGATAATGTACAATTAGTTCTGCCATGTCTCCTACCAAATGAATCCTTGTGTGACATCCTGCACAATGGTATATATATATATATATATATATATATATATATATATATATATATATATATATATTCTGACAGCAGGCATTGAATGCTTGCTATATTAATCAGAGCATAAAGGGGCTTAAACTAACCCCAATCATGCAAATGAGTCAGCAAAAGAACATTTCCCGCTTGGAAATTGCACCTTTCTCATTGGTCAATCCAGACCTGAGAGGAGGGACATCAGGAGTTAAAAGACACATCTCACCTCTTAATCTCTCTTTTTCCCCTGACTATTCTCTCTTCCCTCTGCTCCCGGTCGTTGTGACCACGAGGTCACAGGCCGGCAGGCCTCAACACCTCAAGCCATGTGCAACCACCTTGACCATAGAGTCAATGAACACCACAGTTCATCATAATTTTTTAATTGAACGTGGAACAAATTGATTGCAACTGAACACCATCGATTCTTCTGCGACTGCATCCGGGTGCCCTCTCAACAGCCAAGGCAATTGCAAGTATCGTACCAGTAGCTAACTCTATGTTTAGTATAAGAGGTAAACCCCTTTGTAACAAAAGGTGCTTTTATATTAAGAAACTGATGGTTCTCTCAGATGGTCAAGATTACTTTTTCCATAACTGCATTTACCCTATTCTGTTGTGGTTTCATTTTATTTCCACTTTTTCCCTTTATATATAGATATTTTGACTATGGTATATTTTGATAAATAATCTCATCCCTGTTTCTAAAAGATTTCGCTACAAATCTATACCTATATGTGTAATATTATTGTCAATAAGACATGAGAGGAATATTACTCCAATAAGAGAATTAATCATAATTCTCTTATTAAAGCTAATTCCCTATAGTAGAAATTGTGAGCTGATACAACGAGATGTTGTATTACGATTTTAATGTGGAGAATTTTATTCAGACAAGTTATTTGTCATTTATCTAAATTATAACAGTTGTCAAACACGACTGATTCCATTATAAATTTCCTTACATAGTAATGTAGAAATAGGACCATTTATTTTAATTCCTAGCTCACACATACTGTTTCCCTTACAAATAATGTTAATGTACAAAACACTTTAACCTGTGTAGTGTACATTTATCATAACAAATTCGCTACATATATTGGTGTGAGAATTTGGGCACTTTCACTGATTACTGTTTATTTGTGCATTGTGGAACGCACTGATGTTCATATGCATTGAGGAAACTGTTTTCTTTAGTGTTGACCCAGATCACAAATCATTGGTGTTGGTTGCTATGGCGACGAAAGTTCACGGGAAGTCCTAAAGAAACTCTTCCGGTGAAATTTACCACACATGCGCAACCTGCCGACACCATATTGTAAACACAGTACAGCTAAGCTAATAGCATAACACTGCTGAGCTATTTGTATATCACAACACCGCAAAACTAACAAGCGAACTTCCATTGAAAACCCTAAATACGCTACATAGTTCACAGGCAAACATGTTGATAACTATAAAGTAGATGTTTGTTGGATCAACTTAATTATCTGTTGTAAGACCCTGTTTAAGAAAAGAACACATTCAGCTAATTCATTATCTGTGGCGGAATGATCCGCCCCTCTGGCTCATCATCGTCGCCCCGCCTCTTAGAGCCTCCCTTCAGCCAGGCACATGACGGGAGTTGGGCAGGAGTGCGAGAAGAGGTGTGTAATTAATACACCACTGTAAAGGGATCAAAGGGAAAGGAGGAGGCGAGAACCGGCTTGACAATATAAATAATAGTTTTAATATAAAACAAAAAAAAAGACAAACACACAAAGGTGTCAGACAGCTGCCCGTAAATCTCCAATCAGCCTTTATCCCTGATTAGGGGCTGGGTGTGTAGCATCACGGCCCGGCCCCGCCCTCCGACCTGTCACATTCCTCCTCTCGTTCTCTCAGGTCGGGGAGTCACTGGCATGACTTACACCCCCCCCCCCCCCCCCCCGTGTCTGTGGCGTGTCTAACTCCTCATCTGCCGGCAGGTCATCTCCATCTACCTGTATGAGGGAGGGGACAAGGGGAGGGAAACAAAAAAACTTTGGCATCTACACACTGTAACGGTGAGTCAAATTAACAAAAACATTTGAAAAAAATAGAGGAAAAGGCCAACATGGTGCGGCAGTGGAAGAGACATAAAGGTGAGAGAGAGAGAGAGAGAGAGGGGGGGGGGGGAGAACTATTACTCGCTGATTCTCCGATATGCTGTAGCTTGGTCCTTGCCCACTCCTCAAACATCCAAAGGACGACAGCCGTGCCTCCCTGGATGGATCGGATGCAGTCTTCCAGCCCCTGGAGGACGGAATGCCTCGCCGCGGTCTCGAGAAACAGAAGGGGTTTCCCCGTGTTCCGGCGGATGGCCACGGCTAATCCGTTGGGGTGGATGGTAGTGGCGAGGACTCTACTACAGCACATCCCTCTTCCTTCCCAGGTTTCGGCACCAGTGTAAATGGATCAAAGGGAAAGGAAGAGGCGAAAACCACCCTCCGCTCTGTCACAGCCTCGTTCTGACAGTGGTGGATGAAGCACACCTGATGGGAATAATGCTTCATATCACTGCTGTCTTTAAGATGCAGAGCGCACCTCTTCTCGGGCAGCCGGCTTCAAATCTCCATGCGTGCACACACTGGCACCCTCGCACGCCCAGGACCAGAGCTGGGAGGGTTCGGACGAATTGATGCGCCGCCGGTCCCGCTCCTCGGACCCCCCCCCACCTCCTCCCCCCACCCCCCCCCGGGGAGATTAGATGAGTTTGCGGCAGAAGGGGTACAGGCCAGGCCGCCTTCCCGCCATGAAGGGGAGTGTGTGCGGCCGATGGTCCTCATGCCTGGGCCATTCCAAGGACAATACCCTGCCCTTCACAGAGCCCCGTCTCACTGTGAGGATGCCAGATTCCCCTTTGTTATGAAAACTTTTCCCCCCGGAAACTTTATTTTCCCCTTTTATGGACGTGTTATTTTTATTATTATTTCCAATAAAAAATCTCTGAGGCTTGACGCCACACCCATTGTGTCTGTCATTTTCTCACCCTGCCACATCATCTCTATTTACAGTAATAGTAACGCTTTAATTTTTTTGAGCTACCACTGAGAATAAATGCACCGGTACACCGGTAAGCAACCAAGCTGCCTTGTATGATCTATAATTGACCTAGATGATGAACGTGTGCGTCTGTGTGCTTTCGACTACCACTGTCTGACAAATTACCAGACACAACCTTCAGAGCTGACCTACGCCGATGATGGCCATGAGCTTGGTTGATGAAAAAAAACAAACAATGAGTGGAAAACATCAATGAAACTAGAGCAGTCATCTCTTTACCAGTGTGTAACATTAAACAACGACTCTGCTGCTGGGCAATTAGCATGATTGGAGTGAGAGTGTATGTGTATTTGTGTGTAACTCCCTCAGGTACTCTCTATGCCACTTTTGATTAGCACATATGCTTAAACCAATGTGGAGTAACTTTGTATATGTGTGTTTACATATGTATATGGCACTGTCTTCATTACCATTTGTGCTTTTAAAGACGAGGGTTTATCGGCAAATGCTGTGCACTTAATGAGTAAAAGGAGACAGATGGAGAGGAGTGAGGTATTGACAAACCATTGCCTTTAAACAGAAATCAATAGGTAGGGAGGAGTCAAATGACTAGGGGTGTGCAGCGAAACCATTATCTGTATTTGTATCTGTATCTGTTCATATTTAAGAGTTACTCTTACATATTTTCTATTAATAAAATATGGCTTATATATACTTTTTCATAATAACAGCCTAATAATAATAATAATTTTATTAGTTTTATTTTTTTTTCTTATCAGATGAAGCTGAATTTATGTTGTGTTGTCTCCTGGTATTTCAGATATTAATATCTGCATGAAACAGAATTTTCATTTGTCTGTACATGTATAACAACATTATTCTGGAGGCAGGAGGTGTCAAGCAAAATGTGAAATGTCAAGTACACATTTTGCAGTGAATAATAAATTCAAATTCAACCATTAAAATGAATTGAAAGAAAATCAATACAGCTTTCAAACAGGTGAAAATCCCATGAATCTATCAGGAATTTTTACGATAGAACACCATTATTTTTTTTAAATAATAATAATAATGCTACATTTATATAGCACCTTACCAGATTTCAAGAACACTTAACATTTTCAAATTTAGCACAATTTAAAGGAGAAGTAGAAGAAAAAGACATGTTACAGTTTCTAAGTTTTATATAAGGAGGAATATTCCCTAAAAGATGAATACTCTATGGAACATTTAAACCTTTATGGAGCATTTTAACGTCTGTTTTTTTTTTTTTTTCGGAAAAAAGACTTAACCAATTAATAACCTTAATCGCTAATGTGGATATAAATGTTGTCAACTTTTAGAGATGGATGTAGACAAGCTCCGACATGAAATCATCACTTCAAGTCAGGAATTTGACATCACGCTCAGGTTTAGGCTATAAATAAATACATGACAATCACTTGTGAATCATGTGATGCATTACCAAAGACATTTCAAGAAGTGGAAAGTGTATATGATGTCGTATCTTATTTATACACATGACAAGCTCCAGACACGCACAATTAACAGACCACAAATGGAGTCGAGACCGCGGCCATCCAATCTGAAATCACACCATGCACATTTTTGTAGGTTTAAGGTTTACACTTTAGAAATATTGGCTGCACAGATTCATAAATTTGTTGTAATTTTGGATATTTTTATTGAAAAATTTGCTTTATACTTGTGCTTCTTGAATAGTAAGTCATACAAATATTTTTTTATATTATTCAGATGAATCCGTTATTATTTTTGAAGTCATTATTTGTGCCTTTCCTAATAAGGTATTCGGCTTCGGGCACATCCATATGAATGACACACATATTAACTCTGTAATATGAGGGGATATGAAATCACTGATCTCTCTTGCTAATGGCTTAGCCTATCCTGTCTCTCTCATCTCCTCTTGCTGTTTCTGTTTCAGATGGAAGAAAATAATGGGGAGGGAGGCTGAGATTGAACAGCGGAGGAATACACTAATCAACACTATTGATTATTGGCGTGTTTTCACTGTTAGTGAAAAAAAAAATGATCTAGAGGCCAGCTAGTGACAGGACTTGAAAAGAAATGTGAATATCCTCCAAGTTTCTGTGTCTTATGCTGTTCTGTCTGTAAACTTTATAGATTACCTTTATTTTTTTCAGATTTAGCTCATTTTGTACAGTCTGTAAACATGACAGTACTAATCTGATTATGCTGTTAGGTGAGTGAACAACATTTTAAAGCGATATCAATACAGTTCAATTAATGAATTTAAAGGAATAGTTCTGACAGAAAATGCTGTCATTTACTCACCCTCATTTTGCTCCAAACCCATATGACTCTCCTTCTTCCATGGAACACAAAGTAGATGTTAGGCAGAATGTTAGCCTCAGTCAACATTTTTATTGCATCTTTTTATTTATATACAATGCAAGTGAATGGTTAACATTCTACTTAACACCTCCTTTTGTGTTCCACGGAAGAAAGAAAGGATTTGGAACATCATGATGGTGAATGAATGAACAATTGTGAATTATTATTTTATGGGGGGATTTTGCTTACTAACTACCGCCTACATTTACAGATTAATAACATTTTGTCACAAATATCAAAAAGATTGCATGCTTGTGTTCACAGAGGGTCCTCCAGTGACAAAGGTCATCGTCTTTTCCAAGGACTTCCTTTTTCCTCTCTCTCCTTCTCTCTCTTCTCCTTCTCTGAGAGCAAACAACCTTCTCTCCTCTTGTTATTAACTAAATATGAGCACTTTGACCGGGGGACAAAAATTCAATATTTTCTCCACCAAATATTTAAACCAAGCAAATAAACAGACAAATAAATAGGTCTCCCTGGCGACCGCGCGAGTGAGGTCGGGATGTAATTTGACGGGCGAGTTATTTGGGAGACTGAAGCCCACAGCTATTCAGGGGCTCATTTCAGCACCTGTCAATCAAGGAGCGGAGAGCGCCGTTGAGTGTGTGGGTGTGTGTATGAGTGTGAAGTGGCCAAATGCACATACCCTTCAAGGTCGGAGTAGATAAGGTGAATATCGTACCTGATGAATATATCACCCTTTCACTCTACATCACTTCTTGCAGGCCTATCGAAACATCTTAATTCGCCTCTAATAGCCAGCTTTATCCCTCCTGTGTCCAGAAAATGCATTAAACATGACAAGATGACAGAGAGAAAGAAAAATAAAGAAAGAAACTTGAAATAAGAGATTATGGAACACATGTACAGACAAAATCAGAAGCATGCACGCACACACACACACACACACACACACACACACACACACACACACAAACACATTGGTCAAAGATATTAAGGGGGGGGGGGGGGTAGAACAGGAAGTGGGTCAGGACAGGAAGTGGGTCATACAACATGACAGCTGCTTCGAAAGATCAGATAAAGGGAGAGAAACTATTACAGAGTGGAAGGACTTCAGAAGGCCATTGATACACACACAAACACAAACACAAACAAATTCTCTCTCTGGAGCACTGCAAATACATATCAAAAGTCAGGTCACAGCAGAGTTTTACAGAATGAAACTGTCAACAGCACACACTAGAATCCTTTAAGCCAGATCACAGCAGTGCCCCTTCACTCAAGTGCCAAAAATGTGCTTCCACGTCACTATCAGTGCATCAGTCAACAGCCAGAGGCAATCCAGCACAAACACAAATACACTGCTGAGAGCACTGTATATCTGCATCCTATAATGAGCAAACTAAATGGCTCAGTTCCGATACCTAGCAAGCTGCCTAGGCAGTGCACTCCAAATGCAAAGAATGAATATCTATCTATCTATCTATCTATCTATCTATCTATCTTGTTGACAGAATTTTCAGAGGCCAAGATATTTCAAACGTCAACAACCAAACAAACACAAACAAGGCCTTCAGTCTGCTAGAAGTTGCTCTCATTCTCTCTCTCTCTCTCTCTCTCTCTCTCTCTCTCTCTCTCTCTCTCTCTCTCCTTCTATCTATGCTTCGATTTTTTTGTGCTTAATAGAGTATTAGCTTTGCAACATGTGTTGACATCCAACTCAATGTGGAATTCATTGTAAATGTGAGTCATGTTTACTGTGTAGTTATCGTGAGGTGAATGAGTGTTTCAAATCAGTGATTCATGGGGTTTCATTTAAGTTAGGATTATACCTTTGAAGTTAGTTGCCTTTGTAGACATTAGACAGTGTGACAGCTGACAAAGTCTGAACAGATACAATGGTAATCGTTATTTGAATTGATGCCCAATCAGCCAATGTATGTGATAGGCAAGTCAAGGCTCCAATGGCTTTAAAATAGATAGTTCCAGCACTAAAATTTGTTTGGATGAGCCATGCTTGAAGCTATTGTGAAACAGCTAATATATGCACAATTGTGACTGCAGATTAATTGAATTATATATCAATGCACTGTGTTACTGCAACACATTAAAACTTTAAAACGAGCACCTGCACCATCTGCCAGGCCACATCTCCAACAAACAGTTATGCTAATGAACAGTATTACTTGCCTTAAGAATAATAATTATTAATACATTTTATTTACTGTACATTGGTGTCTTTTATCATAAAGTTGTTGCCACCATTTTGAAAAATGCTATATAAATCCTCTTCCTGTCATGCCTAATAACACCCCTCAATTACAAATGTTAAAGGGGTCATGAAATGCTATTTTTATAATTGTATTATCATCACTGATAATGTTCTAAACGTTTTTTGCACCAAAACAGTCATAATTGTGTAATAAATAATAATTTTCCACCCTGTATTTGGCCCTCAATCTGAAACATTCGGTTTTGGCCTATGCGCCTCATTAAAGCTTTATTGTAAACGCCTGCTGTTATGATTGACTAACATCATGCAGCCCCTCAAATTCAGCCATACTTGAAAATCAATCAGAGGAGAATGTACAAACCCCTCAGCATTATAAATAAAAATTTCAGGGTTTACACATAATGCACATTAAATACATTGCATCTGTATATATTAAAATGTTCATCTTAAGCACAACTGTTTTAACTCGGCACCATAACACGGTAAATGGTCTGCATTTATATAGCGCTTTTATAACATTAGCGGTATTCAAAGCACTTTACACTTTGACTCATTCAACCATTCACACACACCAATGATGGCAGTGCTGCCATGCAAGGTACTAGCCTGCCATTGGGAGCAACTTGGGGTTCAGTGTCTTGCCCAAGGACACTTCGGCATGTGGAGTTATGTGGGCCGGGAATCGAACCGCCAACCCTTTTATTAGTGAACAACCCACTCTACCACCTGAGCCACAGCCACCCCAAACAATCATTAATCATTTACAAAAAATCATTAAATTTTAAAGGTGCCAAGATACATGGCAGCAGTCAAAGAGTCAAAGAAGTTCATGTTTATATACAAAATAATTAAAAGTAGTCCAGATGGGTCCCCTTTGGTGTTCAGGAATAGTTAGCCACACAATGCCTGCTCTATCGAACTGTGCGTAGTTCGCAGTTCGTATTAATACAAATAAGTAATGTTTTTTGATGTCATAAACAAACAGATTTCAAATAGAGACATTTAAGCAAGGTGGTAACTATAAATGCCCTTTTTAGACAGGGCCGTTTTTTTTTCTGAAATTTACAGTACGTTTTTTTGTACAGTTACCTCTTATATGTCTAAATATCATGGAAAATTAGATTCTCCATTTCATGACCCCTTTACAATCAATGTAATGCCTCTGTATTTCTCTAGAAACAGCACAGTACTGTCACAGAGTAGAAGGTTGAAGTACTATAGGGGACACAGGGTTGTTAGTCTCTGTTGCTCGAGCAGCCATGATAGGAGCGAGTAGCTGTTTAACCTATCACACTGAGAAGTGTTGTCATGGCAGCATCTTGGCAGTAACCATGTGGCTCATGGGTCTGACAGGTCCACTCACTGTTGGTTAACTGATAGAACTGCATTATGTGTTCAACATGTGGACGCACACACACACACACACACACACACACGGTGCTCCTGGGACTTGCTGTCTCACATAATAACTCACTCAGTCTCTACAGAGATGTGGACTCGTTTTCAAGGTTATATATGATTTTTCTATAAACACATATATGTTTTTTTTTTTTTTTTTAAAGCTTCGTTTAAGAAATGGTCTGCATTCTGAATGAGTTTGATTCGCCTTGTTAATTATATGATACATTGAGCACTGCTGCAGAATGATTTTTAGTGGCAAGACAACTGATTCCTTATCAAATTAGAAGGACATCTTAGTTATACATGCAGTACATCTCATCTGTGATCAGAATTTCAAAAGCTATGGCTAGTTGTGCAGTCTGCCAATGACGTTTAAACGACAGTAGGAGGAACACCTACAAGTGTCATACAGAAAAGAGACCAGCGACATCAAGCGACCATGTCACTGGCGGTGTGAGTGGGTAACACACACACGCACTCTCTCTCTCTCTCTCTCTCTCTCTCTCTCTCACTCACTCACTCACTCACTCACACAGCAATAATTAATTCCACAAGCACCTGATCATCTTTCTCTCACCTAAAATGATGTGCCAATGGATAGCATCTACTGATGACCTTTGACCTTCTCTAGAACAATGCATAGCTGTGCATTTATGCCTGAGGACAGACAGCAGTGAAGTTTAGAGTGGCCATTCCCTGATCACCTGCTCACCTGAGGCCTGATCATCCATTACTCACTTACAGACTAGAGGAAATACCTCCAACACCTGCAGGCAACACACACACACATGCTTTAATATAGCCATAGATATTAACTACATATAAAAATATAGTATATATTTTTCTATAGTTATAAGATAAAAAAATGTTAGAAATATACATTTGAAGTCAGAAGTTTACATACACCTTAGCCAAATACATTTAAACTCTGTTTTTCACAATTTCTGACATTTAATTGTAGAAAACATTCCCTGTCTTAGGTCAGTTAGGATCACTACTGTATTTTAAGAATGTGAAATGTCAGAATAATAGTAGAGTGAATTATTTATTTCAGCTTTTATACATTTCATCACATTCTCATTGGGTCAGATGTTTATATAACACTTTATTAGTATTTGGTAGCATTGCCTTTAAATTCTTTAACTTGGGTCAGCCATTTTGGGTAGGCTTCCACAAGCTTCTCACAATAAGTTGCAAGAATTTTGGCCCATTCCTCCAGACAGAAGGTTTGTAGGCCTCCTTGCTCACACATACTTTTTTAGTTCTGCCCACAAATTTTCTATCGAATTGAGGTCAGGGCTTTCTGATGGCCAATCCTGTACCTTGACTTTGTTGTTCTTAAGCCATTTTGCCACAACTTTGGAGGTATGCTTGGGATCATTGTCCATTTGGAAGACCCATTTGCGACCAAGCTTTAACTTCCTGGCTGATGTCTTGAGGTGTTGCTTCAATATATCCACATAATTTTCCTTCCTCATGATGCCATCTATTTTGTGAAGTGCACCAGTCCCTCTTGCAGCAAAACACCCCCACAAAATGATGCTGCCACCCCATGATGGTGTTCTTCAGCTTGCAAGCCTCACCCTTTTTCCTCCAAACATAACAATGTTCATTATGGTCAAACATTTAAATTTTGTTTCATTAGACCAAAGGACATTTCTCCATAAAGTAAGATCTTTGTCCCCATGTGAAATTGCAAACTGTAGTCTGGCTTTTTTATGGAGTTTGGAGCAGTGCCTTCTTTCTTGCTGAGCAGCCTTTCAAATTATGTTGATATAGGAATTGTTATACTGTGGATATTGATACTTGTCTACCTGTTTCCTCCAGCATCTTCACAAGGTCCTTTGCTTTTATTCTGGGATAGATTTGCACTTTTCATACCAAACTACATTCATCTGTAGGAGACAGAATGCGTCTCCTTCCTGAGTGGTATGATGGCTGCATGATCCCATGGTGTTTAAACTTGCATACTATTGTTTGTACAGATGAATGCGGTACCTTCAGGCTTTTGGAAATTGATCCCAAGGATGAACCAGACTAGTGGAGGTCCACATTCTTTTTGTGAGGTCCTGATTTCTTTTGATTTTCCCATGATGTCAAGCAAAGAGGCACTGAGTTTGAAGGTAGGCCTTAAAATACATCCACAGTTCACCTCCTATCAGAAGCTAATTGGTTAACTTGAAATAATTTTCTGGAAGTTTATAAGCTGTATAAAGTTAACTTAGTGTATGTAAACGTCTGATTCACTGGAATTGTGATACAATCAAATAAAAGTGAAACAATCTGTCTGTAAACAATTTTTTAAATAATTGCACAAAGTAGATGTCCTAAATGACTAAAAAACTATAGTTTGCTAATATGAACTCTGTGGAGTGGTTAAACAATGAGATTAATGACTTCAGCCTAAGTGTATGTAAACTTCTGACTTCAACTATACATCTTTTAAAATGTTCTCTCATTCCTATACAATACAATGTATGTATACTGTATATCAAACATCTAGGTAACATTTTATGGTTGAAACTTAATAAAAAATAAAAAAAAACCTCCAAGTCATATTTCACCAACAACATATATACTGTATCTATATCTCTATATAGATGGATATATATAGCTTAGTTTTTCTTTTTCATATAGTGCATGCAATTGAAAATTTATTTCTGGGTCAAAGGGACTCAAAAGTCTAAATTTTTATTTGAATTTGTTTTTGTTGTAGTGATTTAAGTTGTCACAATGCAAAATATCACTATGATGGATAAATACGTTTCCATTTAAATAACGTTGTCATAAAAAATAAAACAAATTATCATGACAATGAGATGTTCTTGCAATATTGTAAATGAGAATTATGATGGAAATGAGAATTTGTGGCAAAAAATTACTATGAAAAAAAGAAAGTGATGTGCAGCATCATTTTGAATCACTTTGCTGCAGAAACATATTTAATTTTATGCACTATTCACCTTATTCAGCCCCGCCACTTTTCCACGCTCCGCTCTTTCAAATTTTGTCATCTAGCTTCCTGTTTGTATTAGAGAGTACTGAGAAGAGCCAATCAAAATGGATTATGTGTGGGAGCACAGAAAGTATTATTGCTCAAAAGTTGATGGTGCGAGTCTACACCACCCCTATACTATGTGAAAATGCTTATCAGGTGTGTTTCTGTCACTGTAAATGTTGTTTTTTATGACACTGCAGAGGTAAATTGGGCCTGGCAGGTCACATTCAAACAGCGATTTTAATGACACTTTTAATGATACAGATGTTTAATTGTTATATGTTCAATTCTGCTTAATTTTTAGGTTTCAACTTGTTAATAATTTGTGTTAAAATGTGTAGTTGACAAGAAACTTCAAACAGGACAGCTCATATTATTTTATGTGCAATGTCATGACAATAAAGGAAATTATTTGTACTTTTAAAAATATGTTTTTCACCCCACATTTTTAAGAGGCTTAAATGTGATTAAAATAGTTGCAAATGCAATATAAAATAAAGCATACTCTTTTATATATATATATATATATATATATATATATATATATATATATATATATATATATATATATATATATATTTATATTACATTTGCAACTATTTAAAAAAAAAAAAATAAATAAAAAAAAAAAAAAAATTATATATATATATATATATATATATATATATATATATATATATATATATAAAAGAGGTGTGTGTGTGTGTGTGTGTGTGTGTGTGCATGTGTGCGTGCTTGCATTTATCACTTTGTGGGGACAAAATGTTCCATAAGGATAGTAAAACCTGAAATTTTTGACATTATGGGGACAATTTGTCAGTCCCCGTAAGGAAATAGCATATAAATCATACTAAATAGTTTTTTAAAATGTAAAAATGCAGAAAGTTTTCTGTGAGGGTTAGGTGTAAGGGTAGGGTATAGAATATATCGTTTATACAGTACAAAAACCATTAAGAAAGTCCCCATAAAACATGGAAACTCAACATGTGTGTTTCTGTGTGTGTGTGTGTGTGTGTGTGTGTGTGTGTGTGTGTGTGTGTGTGTGTGCGCATGTGTAAAAATATAGTATTAGTTAGTCCTTGACTAAAACTCAAAAAATCTGCTCACCTAAACTGTTACACGATGGGTGAATGACATGAGAAGATGACCACAAGTGTCGTACAGAGATATTTTTAATGACTCTGTGTTGTCCCTTGGAGTTCCATAAGCACAAAGACACATCAGTACATCAACAGCATGAAGGTATGATCTTGTGTATTTATGAATGAAGTACTCTTGTTTTAAATTCTCCCTGCTCAGCTTTCTGTTGCTATGACATCCCCTGAACACTTTAAAATACTCATGACAACTTTTGTCAACTCTATAACCTGTAAATCTACTTTGCTAGCTAATTACACTAAGACATCAACACCATAAATATCTATATAGAATACACTAGACCAGAAGATTAAAGAATACGTATTCAGGATGGCTGCATGCTAATTTCTCTGGTGCATAAGGTAAATAGGAAGAAGGAAAGTCTAACAATATTGTGTATAATTACACTCAAAACCATTGTTGAGATATAATCTTTAATTGTTGGCTGATATAATCAAGAGCTTTCCTTTTTACTTCAGAGTATAAAACTCAAAATATGTTTCTGGGACAAAGTGAATCAAAATGATGGAGCTGGTCTTAGAACTTAATGATCCTAAAATAGGTTTAATTTTCTTTATGCTAAATAAAAAATGTTCTTCTTATTATTATTTTCATATCCAGATACGTTCTTGACCAGTTTCATGATTTACCTGTATAATACATTTCTGTTTTAGGTCTATAACAAAAACATCATAGAATGCTTAAATTTTTCATAGGCAATATACATTTAAATATTAATATAAAAAATTCAAACTATTTTCTAACTATTTGAATGTAAATGATCTGTTAAGCATATGTAATAATGTTTGCTATTACTAAAAGTTATATAAAATGTCACCCATATACAAAGTCAATTTCAAGGAAAAAAAAAAGATCAACCATGTACTGACTGATAAAATAGCATTGCTTTTTATTTCTATTATAACTAATGCTTTGCACACACAATGCTTTTAGAAAAGCATTAGGGCTTGTGGCCTTCAGGAGAAAGTATACAGAAAAACACGATGAAAGAAAGATTATAAACCAACCTCACAGCATTTGCTCAGCAAAAACACAATATTTGGCTAAAACTCTAAAACTTCTAAAGTATAAAATACATTTAAGCATCTTCATTGAATAGTATCATATGGATCTTCTACATAAACACTAATGACATATAAAAACCTAAAAAGAAAAAGAAAGCTGCTTGGCATCGACATTCAATTCTTTTCATTCATTTAGAGGACATTAAGTGTACTTTTCTTCATCCTTCATTCATTTAAAGATGGTCAAGTGCACTCCTCCTGAATCCAGCAGCATTCAGATATATGTAGGCAGGTGCTATTGAATGATTAGAGCCAATGAGCTGCGAGAATTATGCAATGCAAGGGGTGTAAGTTCTCTTGAAGAGTTCAGCGAGAGCTGCATATCAAAACTACTCGGCTTTGGAGAGAAACATCTAATGCGCGCATACACACAGACACGCACGCACGCACGCACGCACACGCGCGCGCGCGCACACACACACACACACACACACACACACACACACACACACACACACACACACCCTCATATTCAACCGCCTTCTTCAACAGACACATGCAAGAAAACGCTTAAACACACTTGGGCATATTCATACACACTAAATCCTCAGACAATATGCCAGGAAAAAGGCAACTGCACACATATGACACCTATTAATGATGTCATAAATCTCACCCCATAATATCATATCCTTTTTAACTACTATCCTATTTTTCTCCTCAAAAGATGGCATGCAGAAACACACACATACACACACACACACACACACACACACACACACACACACACAAAGGAGAAGTGAATTGTGTATACTGTATACATCTCTAGGATGCCTGTCCAAAAAAAGCTTCAAAGGATATATGGAGAACTGAAGTAAAACATACATACATTTATGGATATATACATATATTGATAGATAGTTATTGTATGCTGCCACTGATATGTGTCTATGCAAGGTCATTGTAACACTACAGACTTTGTGAAAGTGATAGCAAACAATACTGATGGAAACAGGAAAAAAAAAATGTCCCATCCAGAAGTCCCCCTGTATTATTCCCCTTATCCATGTATCCATCCGTCCATTAGACCTCAATATTGTGTGTGAAGGTGAATGTTGGTCTTCAGTCAGGTGGAATAGGCCAGGTAAGGAGAAACTGACCAGGTGTGTTGTACTGTTTATTTTGTCACCTGTAATCTCTCCACCATGGCCTTTATATCTTATCGATCACCACATAACATTCTGTATCTCTCTGTCTCTCTCTCTCTCTCTTTTACTAACACCATTGTTACATCCTAGGAGGGAAGAAAAAAGTAAAAGTAAGTCACATTGTGTTCATTTATGTTTTTCTAATAAGTTGACACTACTCAATTAATTGAGTGAAACTCTTCCCCTCAATTTAATTGAGTAATGACATCTCTAAAACTTGTGGT
Organism: Moxostoma hubbsi; assembly: GCA_032164185.1. Classification (NCBI taxonomy): domain Eukaryota; kingdom Metazoa; phylum Chordata; class Actinopteri; order Cypriniformes; family Catostomidae; genus Moxostoma; species Moxostoma hubbsi. The sequence continues at coordinate 29,967,791 of JAVLUX010000003.1, read as the reverse complement.
CACAAGATGCAAATAGATTTGACTCAGATTTGCTATTTTAAATGAAGTTGCTACTATTTAATAAATTAAAATTAATGGACACAATTTAGGTCATTCAATAACAGCTTAAATCGTGAAGATTAAAACTTTTACTAGGTACAATTATTTTAACTTATTTCCCTCAAAAATGCATAGACACCAGTACCTTAGTTGCTCATGCCCAAGGAGAACTGCAATAGTGTTAACAAGGTCCAACTTGACCAAAGAAGACACAGATCACCCTAATGGTGACATCACATGAAGCAACAGTATGCAACAAAACAGCATAAACAATACAATGAAAAAGCTCAAACTTCTGTGAAGTCTTAATGACAACTATTTAAATGCCCTGGCACGTTCCCTTGGACTAAGGAAACATAACTAAATAATTCAAGTGCAAGGCATTATGGGTATTCCCCATTGCCTCAATTTTATACTCAATGTTTGAGTTACTAACACTTAAAATCTCAAGTCTACGGATTTTTAAGAAAAATAAGTTTAAGGACCATAGATGTGTGTGTTTTGAGCTCAAAACTTGACATTTCAAGTAATGTTTTGTTCAAGTAAAACTTTTTTCCAGTAATGACAACATAAGGGTTAACTGTGTCATTTACACCATTCACAAACATCTCAAATGGAAAGACTCCAGATTTGGAAAAAAAAATTCAGGATTCCCACCCTTTTTTACATTGTCATTTCTAGAAAAACAATTATGAGATATATTTTTGTTTTTTCAGACCGTTCCACTTATTAATCCTTCAGACAGGACATCACTTTGGCTTTCCGTGTAGAAATGTATATAACTTTCCCATGACATGATTTTGGTAATTTCCATTACTTTTCCAGGCCTGGACAACACCATTTTTTAAATTGCCTGATATTTCCAGGTTTTCCATGAATTTTAATAACAAATAATTTTGGGTAAATTCTACTCACCTCCAAAGAAGTGACTCAACACGGTTGATGATGTCAGAGAGGTCGAAGGGTAGGGGCATGTCAGGATCTTCGTTACTCCAAAAGGGTCGGTCAACAGGTGCTTCTTCAGAGGGCAAAGTCTGTGCCAGGCTGGACCGGCATCTATGGGAACAAAGAGGTAACCACATTTGATGGGTTCATTATATAAAAGGTTAAAATTAAATAGACACAACATAAATAAAAGAGGGCTTCCAGACTCAAATTTAAAAAACTGGTCCCAATACACCTTTTAAGGGTCACCTAAAAAGGAAATTCTGTCATTTACTTAACCTCATGTTGTTCCAAATGGGTTCGATTATTTTCCGTGGAATACAAAAGGAGATGTTAGTCAGAATGTTAGTGTCTGATGGCCTCAGTCACCTTTCACTTTCATTGTTTGGTATAAAAAAAGAGCAGCATCTACATGCTTTAGAATTGTCCATTTCTGTTCCACAGAAGAAAGCCATAGGTGTCTGGAACAACATAAATGTGAGTAAATGAAAGAAAATTTCATTTCTGAAATATGACATTTTTCAGTTGCTATTTGTATTGGCTTAACATCCCCAGGCAAAATGTGTGTGTTTACAGTAAGCGTATGCGAACGGTTCATTTTGCCCTAAAGACACAAAGTGTGTGTTTGTCTCTCGGCACTCTAAACACTCATTTCCTGATTTCTTTACGAACACAATAACCTGTCCTAATGACACGTTATAAAGAAGAGGAGGACTATACAGCCTGTATGTGTGTTTAAAAGGATATTCCAGGTTCAATACAAGTTGAGCTCAGTTAAAATCATATTTGGAATAATGCTGACAAACTGCAAAAAGGTTATTTTGTCTCTTCCCCTTTATAAAAACACAAACAAAAGTCGGCGCTCCAGTGAGGTATTTACAATGGAGGTGAATGGGGCCAATCTGTAAACATTTACTCATTGTTTCAAAAAGTATAGCCACAAGACATAAACAATATGCATATTAACATGACTTTAGTGTGAGAAAATTGCTTACTAAGCTTTTCTGTCCAATTTTATAGCTCCATTTCCATGGCAATGTTTAGGCCAAAAACTCTAAAACGACCGTAAAAACAACTTAACAGCTGAAACAATACATGCATTTTGAATTCATATACAGGTATATGTTTTTATAAAATTATAAGCTTCACATTTCTGCTTTTACAGTGCCTCACTGTAAACTTTTCACAAATTCTGTCGACTGAGCTTAATTTGAATTGAACCCGGAATATTCCTTTATGTGTGTGTTGTGTATGCATGCATGTGTGTGGTATGGAATCCTCCCCTTGTTCTTCCTTTGAACGAAGCCTCAGGAATGCACTTCTGCAATCCTACAAGTGTAAGCAGTGTAAATCACCATTTAAACACACCTGGCCAACACTGATTAATGCCTCAATCATTTACACCTGGGCAGGTGATGCCTGTGGCTCTTTGATTTCACAGAGACACTTTGATGTTATTGCATTTCGTTCCAACAGCTGATTAATATACGCATAGTTATGTATGGTTTTGACTTGAATATGTCTATAGCTAATAAATATGACAAACTGGGCATGTAAGCGAGAATGTGTTGCATCTCTGGTCGTAAGAAAGAAAGTAAGGAATGGAGAGAGAATGAGGCACAACTTGCGGTGAATGCATAAATAAAAAATGCTGTAAAAGATGAGCAAGACTTTTCAACTGGGCATATAGAGCCCTGTTAGTGTATAACCTTTAGCACTTCTGCTCAGCATTAAAGGTGTTGATGTGAGAATTTGCATTGTTTAGTGCTAAAAAACAATGCAAGTTCTCTCGTAAACAAAAAAACAAAACCGTAACGTACACATGGACTACTTTCATGATATTTTTGGGTCCTTTTTAAGATTTTAGATGAGTCTTTATCAACGGCCATCATATTTAAAAAGGACAGACCGCAATATTCATTAAAATGTGTTTTTCAGAATTACAAAAAAAAATAAAAATAATCATACAGGTTTGGAACATGAGGGTGAGTAAAAAAATTACAGATTTTTTTTGGGGGGGGTGAACTATTCTTTTTATTATAACTTTAAGTAAGCCTTGTGTAGGCCCTCAAAGAGTGTAAACACTCTGTTCCACTTTCAAAACATTGCTCCATTTGTTTCAACATATCAACTGCTGCCTCAACCAATGAAGTTTGGAAGGGCTAACCGTTTGACTGAACAATCTCATGGAAGGGACGGTAAAAGTTTTTTGAAACCTAATTGGAAACAATCCTTACATTTGTAGTTCCTGTTGGATTAGAAATGACCCAATACACCTTTAAAGGAATGTTCTGCCTTACATTCAAGTTAAGCTCTTTCGGCAGCATCTGAAGACATTAAAAAAATTCCAATGAAAAATGCCAGACGATTCTATAAAAAATTATTAATTGAAATCTATCCACAAAAAAATACAACATTTTACCAAATGCATACTTGAATAATTAAAATAAATGATGACTAACCAATTTCTTGCAAGTACTTCCAGACAAAGTATAAATATAAACTCAGCAAAAAAAGAAATATCCTCTCATTTTCATCTGCTTTTATTTTCAGCAAACTTAACATGTGTAAATACGGGTATGAACATAAAAAGCTTAAACAACGAAGACATAAACTGAACAAGTTTCACAGACATGTGACTAACAGAAATGGAATAATGTGTCCCTGAACAAAGGTGGGTTCAAAATCAAAAGTAACAGTCAGTTTATGGTTTGGCCACAAGCTGCAATAAGTACAGCAGTGCATCTCCTCCTCATGAACTGCACCAGATTTGCCAGTTCTTGTTGTGAGATGTTACTCACACTCCCTCAGTTTAAGTCTAGACTAAAGACTCATCTAGCCAGGCATACACCTAATTTATCCTTCAACTCACAATTAGGCTACTTTAGTTTGCCAGAACTAGAAACCAGAAACAGTGATCATGATCTATAACTCTGCAATAAATTGAATGGCATCTATGCTAATATTATTTTATTTGTTTCCCTGTCTCAACCTCGGGACTCCTATCCTGAGGTCACCAGAACCGGCTGGATCCAGCTCCATTCCTTCTTCGTGTTGGACTCCACTGCTACATGTCACTGTGTGATGATGACTAATCGGTCTAATGATGGACTACACTCTTGAAATGGAATAAATCGACTATCAATTAATTGCCAATAATCCTCCATCTGCCAATTAACAAGTACAATTGCATCTATGTGAACTTCTGCAGTTAATCCAGGATGGACTTCAAAGACATTAGATATTAATCTTACATTTCTTTCAAAATCTATGTTTAAACACTGTCCCTTAACACTTACTTATTTTTATAATTTTAAACCATGACCTTTAACTATATATAAGTAATATTGTCATTATATTCATGATGTTAGCCAGAGGGGAACTGGCCCTCACAGTGAGTCTGGTTTCTGCCAAGGTTATTTTTCTCCCATTAACCAACATCTTATGGAGTTGTGTGTTCCTTGCCACAGTCGCCTTCATCTTGCTCAATGGGGTAATTAATACAATTATTTTTTTAAACACAATTCACAATCGGATTTGATCAAACTACACAATGATGACTCTAAGACATTATATATATATATATATATATATATATATATATATACACAGCTGCCTTGATATTTTAGGAAGGGGGTCCCTCACAATTGGACCATTACATTTGGGGGTCCTTGGCATTTTGAAAACCTCAAGTTTAAATTGTCCTTTTTGGGCAGGACAACTTTTCTAGGTATATTACATTCTGATTATGTAGTTCCCATTATTCATGTGAGTCGAGTTTGCTCCATGTAACCTGCACTTTGCACATGTAACCACCATGCCCCAAAAATATATCTTTGGGGGTGGTGGCATGGTGGAGCATTTGTCTGCGGAGAGGGAAAAAAGTGGTTAGTCACCCCTGGGTGAATATTATAACTAACAGCTTTCCCTTGTTGTAGTGATCTTGAAAGAGTGATAAAAGACTGTATGCCAATGATTGGCTTATGATCAATAATAAGGTAGTAAACAATACATTGTATTCTAAAGCTGCTTTTTGTCTTATCAATGATGAACACTTAATTATCTGAATATTTTATATATATATATATATATATATATATATATATATATATATACAAAAAGTTTATATTTAAAGATAATCATGTATAATTATTTCATCAATATATATTGAATTATTGTTTTATGAGGGTCTTTCTCAGCAAATATTTGTATATGCGATTAAATGCAATTAATAGGGACACCATATAATTAATTCTATTAAAAATTGTAATCAATTGACAGCCCTAATATATATATATATATATATATATATATATATATATATATATATATATATATATATATATAGTCCTATTGTGTATTTCTATATATACTTTATTATACTTTATTTTCTATTAACTTTTTATTTGTATTCTATTTATTTTTTATTATTTCTGTCTTGTTGCTGTACTGTATTGTTTGTGCACTGGAAGGTTCTGTCACCAAGTCAAATTCTTTCTATGTGTAAGCATACTTGGCAATAAAGCTGATTCTCATTCTGGTTATGCTAAAATGCTGTTGGTCCTCCACATGTCGGCAAAAGTGCGACGACACGCCGAGGCATGAACTCTACAAGACCCCAGAAGGCGTCCTGTGGTATCTGGCACAAAGACATTAGCAGCAGACCGAGATTCAAATTCTGTAATTTGCGTGGTGGAGCCTATGTGGATCGTACTTGTTTGTCCAGCACATTTCACAGATGCACAATCGGATTGAGATCTGGGGAATTTGGACAACACCTTGAACTCTTCATCATATTCCTCAAACCATTCCCGAACAATGTGTGCAGTGTGGCAGGGCCCATTATCCTGCTGAATGAGGCCACTGCCATCAGGGAATACCATTGCCAAGAAGGGGTGTACCTGGTCTGCAACAATGTTAAGGTAGGTGGCACGTGTCAATCTGATGTCCACATGAATGGCCTTACCCATGGACCCATGGACCCATGGACCCATGGCAACCTTCTTTCGATGCTTGTGTACCCATTGTACGTGCTTTCAATGGTGGACTCGGGTCAGCATGGCCAATCTGACCGGTCAGCGGCTATGCAGCCCCAAACACAGCAGGCTGCGATGCACTGTGTTTTGTGACACATTCCTCCCGTAACCATCATTACAATTTTCTGTGACTTGTGCCACAGTAGACCTTCTGTCGGTTCGGACCAGATGGGATAGCCTTTGATGCCCTAGTGCTTTAATGAGCCTTGGGCATGCAACACATTGTCGCCGGTTTGTGGTTTCTCACTCCTCGGTCCACTGTCAGTAGGTATTAATCACTGCTGACCGGGAGCACCCCACAAGCCTTGCTGTTTCAGAGATGCTCTGACCCAGCTGTCTGGCCATAACAATTTGGCCCTTGTCAAAGTCGTTCAGGTGTTTACTCTTGCCCATTTCTGCTCCATTCAACACGTTGACTACGAGAAGTTATCGCTTGCCATCTAATCTATCCAGACCTTGACATGTGACCTTGTTAGGAAATTATCAACGTTATTCGCTTCACCAGTGAGTGGTCACAGTGTATATTTGTTTGTTTTTACAAAAAGTGGGTCAAAATTATTGCCTGTGGTAATTAACAGTATGCTAATATCGTCAATATCGATACAGCTAACTTGTATTGAAACTGTAATCTTCCTTTATCATGGAAAAAAGCGCTATAATCAAACATTCACAAAGTATACCAAAACACATTTGTCACTCATAATCACAGGCCCATAGTAAACAATCACCTGCTTCTCCACTCAATGGCTGCAGGTGTGCCCAGAGGAGGCCAGTGTTATATATGAGCGTGTGCTCTCCGGCAGTCAGAGGACAGCTCCTCTCTGACACTATTTGTGGTTATATATTTTGTAAGGGCCACTTAATGGTGGAGTGGCTCTCCTGATAAGTGCTGTCTTCCCAACAGCACTGGCCACATGAGAGGCTGCATTACATGCAGAGGGTGGAATTAGCATATCACACTTCAATATATCATCCTCATATTGCATCAGGGCTTGACAATAACATCCGTTAACATGCGCTAAGTACCCTAATGTAGCACATCAGTTCATAAATAATATGAGGGCCCATTCTATGTGTGTGTGTGGTATATGTGCGTGTGTTTAAACTCTTTCATCATTTACTGTATTACTGGAAGAGACAGAAAAGAGAGAACTGAAGTAAATATAGTAGACTGTGGTGAAAGAGATCACGAGTACACAGAGAATACCAGACATACAGATTAACTCACATCCACACACATTACAGTATTATTATTGAGTTCAGCAATTATAATTTAAATATATACATATATATATATATATATATATATATATATATATATATATATATATATATATATATGTTTGGCTGAACTTGATTCAATCGTGGACAGTGGTTTTACTTGTTTCAAAATTGTTTTCTTAACTTAAAATAACTATGCAATTTTAACACAATGAGTTTGTTTAGAAAGAACAGATATATTGGATAAACCAAACAAAATTAGATGTTACTGTGATTATGCAATAACTAGTGAAAGTGTATGTTAGCATGCTTCATACAAGCTGGTTGGAAGCAATACAGAGTATAGTTTAGTAACTATGCTATGGCTAGCACAGCATTTACTCAACAAAGAGAGCAATCAATTTCATATGTATTCATCATTAGCTCAAGCTCCATTCTTCACCATAATAGTAACTCCCAAATCTCCAACATAACATAAACTCTTCTAAATCTCAACATAATAAAACATGAAACACTTACAAATATCCCCCTTTATATTCATCTTGCGCAAAAACACATAATATAACACTTGCAAAGCATGCTGGGAAATGGAAATCTCCTGCCCAGTTTCATCAATGATACATTAACACCACAAAAAATATTCACGTACAGTAGTTCGAACTCAAAAGGATTATGTAAACTTAACAAATTTAAATGGATAGAAAGCAATTAAATAGTTGTGAAAAAATGTTCTAGATTTGTGTTCCTTTAATTAATTTAGTAAATAGAACAAGCAGAATTATTTTTTCTTTGACTGTATGGTCAGAATAAACATAAATTCAATCTGTTCCTGTAGCTCAACATCAAGGTCATGGGGTCCAATCCCCAGAAACTCATACTGGAAAAAAGTAATGCTTGAATAAGCATCTTCAATCACCAACAATTCATGGATTTACTCGATTATTCATTGATTCAAAGAGTCATTCGGTCATTTATGTTGATGAGATACACACATCCACCATAGTCATGTTATTCTATGTCACATTTACTTCCACATTTAACGGTAAAGAGTAAAGAGTGTGTATGTGTGTGTCTGTGAACCGTTTGAAGTATATTTGAAAGTGTATGCCAACCATCCATACAAATTAACCTCTCTCAGATGCAGTCTACCTCTCCCATCTGACCCGCGCTCAGGAGAGATCGACGTTACAATCAGTCATTTCAATTTGCTCTGAAACCCTATAACCCTACAGCCAGGCCTGCTGGAATAGCAAGCTAATGTGGCGGGAGGGAGATCTATCACCTCTGTTCTTCTGGGGGGCCGGCTCACACACACTCTCTCCCACACACACGACACATTCGACGCACTTGAACTTCGACTCCGGTCCACGCACACAGCGTGCAACACACACAGCCGACCCACACCCCAGCTGAAACTAACCACTTTAGCTAAAGTGAGTGTTAATTATGGACAGTCAAAGCAGTCAATAAAAGGTTAATGCAAGAGGCAGTGGATAAATTCCTTTAAGCATTGCATCACTAGGCCATCTCTGGGCTGCATACATGGCTCTCTCTTTGTCTGATCAATACATTTTACTGTAATGTTCTACGCATCGATTTCCCTCTCTCTCTGTATCTTCCTCCAACTGAGATAAACTAGAGGACAGGGGGAGGAAGAGTGAGAGAGAAAAAAAAGAAAGAAAAGATAAATGAAATGATTAAAACCTCTTTTCAGTTGGACTTTCTCTCATTTTGACATATCGCTGTGGTTTATAGAGCTGTGCTGGACTTCACCTCTAAGGTCGTACATAACTTAAAGGGAGTAAAATGCCCTTATTAGACAACATCAGAGCTTCTGCCCGCCACCATTACGCTGATAGATGTAGGGCTAAAATGCTGGGTACACAGACAGGAGACAATGCTAATTGCATTTGCCCACCAGGAGATCATTTACTGCCACACAGCTGCAAATGGGCTTGGTTGATTACAGGACATTACAGAGAGGTTACACCATGTGCTATCCTGTATCTGCATGTAATAAGCACTATTTGTACATTGGCTTATGTGTGAGAAATGTGTGCTTTAAATGTGCCCATTGTGAAATATACAGATATTTGATGGTGTTTTGCATAGGAAAGTGGAGATATTTTTTCATATCATATCAGGGTGTATGTGTGAGTGTCGGTGTGTAGTTTTACTGTTTTTGGCAGTGATTGGGCACATTCAGAAAATGTCATCATTCGAGTCATGCAAAAACAAGTAAGCTGATTATAAATCATGGTTTGGCTCTAAAGCCCATGAAGGCAATCAGTTCTCCAATATAAGAGTAAGAAAAAGCACACAGATAACATCTTCAACAGATTCAACCATTCAGACGGTTTGACACAATAAAAATAGTCTGGTTATAAACATGTTCTTGTTTCTGAAGTGAACTGGAACTGATTTGGGGTTCCTGTAGCTCAACTAATAGTGCAAGACATAATACCCACATGATGTGTCCCATAAACAACTCTAAATACATAGATGAACATATGAACTAAATAAAATATCATGAAAGTTACCCTAAGTCAGCACTATGTTAAACTGACTGGGATTATTTACATTTTACATTTATGCATTTGGCAGACGCTTTTATCCAAAGCAATTTACAGTGCATTTATTACAGGGACAACCTGAGAGCAACTTAAGTGTCTTGCTCAAGGACACAATGCTGGTGGCTGTGGGGATCGAACCAGCGACCTTCTGAGAACCAGGTATGTGCTTTAATTTGATTTAGACGAAGAGTTCTCCCTAAAATCAAAATAATTTAAACACTTATTCACACTCATTCACACTTCCTTTCTCATGCAGAACACAAAAGGGGATGTTTAAATATCATGGTCCATCTGTTCAATACAATGGCAGTTGATTGGGCACAATATTCCAGGTCTTCTGTAGGCATATGATAGGCTTTGTTGAGAAACAGCAAACGTAATTTTTTTGTTAAAATTTTGACATTGGTTCTTGAGCGTTATGACAAGCTCATTCATGCGATAACTTGTTTTTTTTTTTTTAGGGGTAAAACAAAGCAAGTTGTTTTTAAGCACCAAAGTCTGTTGTTTGCCTTCAGAAGACTTGGAATATGACACAGAATGCTAAGTTGAATGGGCTACTTTTATTATACTTTTTGGTTCTTTATTAAGTTTTAAAGTGAGTCTCTATTAACTGTAATTGTATTGAAAAGATGCACTAGAATATTTATTAAAACATTTCCTTTTGTGTTCTGCATAAAAAAAATAAAGGATTGGATTGGCATGAATGTGAGTAAATCATGACAAAATGTAAATTTTTGGATGAAAAGTTTATAATTTAATTGACATGATTTGTCACTGAGTTTTATGATTAGTCCATTTTTATTTCCACTGAGTGTCTGTGAGAAATAGTGTACCCATCCTCATTTGTGCATCTTTACAGCTCTAAAACAAGTTTGTGTATGTATAATTGCACAATCAGTTTCAGAATCACCAACGGTACAGGCAGCTGTTTGTTAGTGTGTTTGTGTGGGTGCGTGTGTGTGGGCAAATGAGTGGTATGTGATCCTTTCAAACCCCTTTAAAAAAACAGGATAATAAAACTAGCAACTGATCTACCATTTCCTCTAATTAATGGCTGCAGAAAAACAGAATCAAGTTGTTCAAATTTTTTATCCATCCTTCTTTTTTTCCTTTCCATGTGTGTGAGTGGGTTAGGAGACAATGAGTGGAGCTATATCTGGGAGGAAGGCAATGAGTCCACAAGAGACTGGAGGTCTTATGGATCTGTACAGCAACAGCTCATAATAGACCACATGAAACAAGCTCTCTCAAGCTCTTGTGCATGACCCTGGGTGTGTGTAGGACACACAAACACACAGACACAAAGCGTTCACAGGCATAAGTATGGGGACAGACCCTGCCGGCACACCTCCAGTCAGACGGGCATGTTTGATGTGGTGAGAGCGGGTGTCTGGGTCCCAACCCACCCAGATGATATGAAAAACACACACAGCGGTGGCCTCAAAACAGCTCTCATATTTGGGGTTTAAAAAAGGGGCTGATTTCAGAGGAGGCCACTGCTGTCTCTGAACTCTCAAAACCAGGTGGACGCCTATTACCCTATTAACACCGTAACAAATTACCCCACATGCCCCTGCTATAGGCTCCCTCAGGCCACGTGAAAGAACGCAGCCAGATGTCAATACCAGCACCAGGTAACAGCACATTTGACACTCAGAGACAGGTGGTAATAAAGAGAAGTGTACATACAAACGGCAAAATAAAGAGGTTTGCATTCCGTCAGTCGCAGACCAATGTTGCTCCCAAAAGCTGTATCTCAAAGTACTAATAAAACATTGAAATAACTTTAATAAAATAATTGAACAAGATCAGAACTGTTTTTGCAATTATTACAAATGCCAATAGGCAAATGATTGTGAAATGTGAGCTAAAATAAAGGTCAGATTGAAAAGAACTGTCTGTATATCTGACCTACTGCTGATTCGTCCGACTGTGATTCTTTTCATTTGCTGCCAATAACATACATCACTGTTTGTTGCTTAGTTTTTGATCATGTGTTTATAGCCTCTTGTCCAATGACTATCAGTCTTAACTCCATTGAAATCTAATTGTAGAAGTATCTGCCACAGACTCCCACTGAACATGGCTTCAATAGAACTCTATGTGTAATGCATCCACTGACTACTATGGACATACTCATGTAGAAAAAAGCGGCATGCGTGATGTGTGATATTTGAAACTTTTATTTGTTAAAATATTTAAATGCACGAAGACTGATCTTTAACATATATATATTATTAGTACATATATTAAAGCTGCGTTACGGAACTTTGGGCTCTATATCGACATCTATGGCTGAAACATAAAATTGCAAGCAAATTGCGGGGAAATATTATAGACAGTTGTGTCTCCAAGTAGGTATAGATGTAGGCCAGAGACATCCAAATGGGGCAGAATATCCAAAAAGGGAGTTTCTCCAGAAGGGGCGTGGTTACTCCAAAAGGGGGCATCACTTCCAAACATGGTTAAATGTTAGGGAAAGGGTTAGGTTAGGTTAGGGACTCTTTGTGGCCTTGTCCCAAATTGCACCCTCCACCCTTGCAGTCTAACTCTGCGCGCAGACCGATGAGGTGCTAGTCAGCAAGTCCATGAAGGAGCATGAGTGGTAAAAGTGTGCATTTGGGACAGACTTCAATACTTCAATCAGATTGAGCATTTTTTTGCATAATGTTTTTTATACTGTACATGCAGTTTTACAAATGATTGTTGGAAAAAAAGTCATGGGATTGATAGATAGGGTAAAGGAACATATTTTAAAGTCACTATTTAATATTTGTTTTTAAATGTTTGTTTTAAATAATTTCAAGCAACACACTGACAATAAAGCATTAGATAATTTAATCAAGAACCTCTGAAAAACCAAGTGCACATACAACTACAGCAACAAAACCCCATCATTTTAAATATTTAGAGAACAAACAAACATGATTCAGACACATATATGGTTACAGACAGGTGCTTAGAACATAGTAAAATGTATAGAATTAACATACCACCATATATTCACAAAAATAGCTATAGAATACACACAGCCATACTTCTGCGGGTATAAATATCACTGTTAGTCCGAATGTTGCTATTTCAGATATAAGCAATATATAAGCAATCTTACAAGCTACAGCCATATGCATTAAATTATTATCACCTTTTTTCATAATGTAGAGACTCGCCATAATTATAAAATCCTTTTTGAAACAACAATAGCAAAGTTTTAATGTTAGGTTACTTACTTTTATGAATGTAAATCTTCCCCAAGAAAAACTATTCAATAAACTGAATATGAGTAATTCCACATCTCTGGAAAATTAAATAAAACAAAATTTTGAACCAGTTCTAAACATCAGACTTAAAAGTTATACTATATACACATAATAAGCAAGTGATTTGCCATTGAAATTCAGTAAAAACGATTATTAAAATACATTTTTATTCCCAGATGGATCATTGCCTTGTCCGCCATGTTTTTTCCTCTAGCTGGGAAACCCCACTCCACTGTGATTGGTCAAGAGGATCAGTAGTGATGACTGTTGGGTAATATTCTGCATTGATGCGGGCTCAGCCAAAGGGCGCATTGAGGGTGCAAATGGGGCATTCGCAAGCACCCCTGGGAGCACTAAAATGTCAAATGGGACACCCAAGATCAGATCATTTTACTGAGTTGGGTCTTTGAGTCTTGTTCAGCAAAATGAACTAATCTTTATTCAAGTAATTTAGTTAATTCAAGCATAATTAAATTAAAATGTTACATTTTCAATAGCCAAATCCCCCAACATGTCTACATATGCAAACTGATTATAGTCTCAAAAAGGAAAAAATTATAATGCATCCAAGGACAAATTATGAGAATCAGAAAGTCTCGTGGACTTCGCGGGAACATGAAAATGAAGGCCACGAGACCGCAAGTCCACATCAAGTGTGCCATTTTGGACAGGGCCTATATCTTTGCTGGCAGTTTGGATCTCCCTCCCTTTTTGCAAATATATCCTTCTCTGTGTTTCAGCACTGCTCTTCTGCACAGATGAATCTCATGGTTTGAGGCTACCTGGACATTGCCTATGATTGCTCTGAGATCTTTACTGGCAAAAGCGGAGTCATAACGTGCTATTTTCATGTTGATTTTATGTTATTTATTTACAAATTAATAACCAAAATACTCTTATTTATATATTTTAATGACTATTCAAGTGTTTTGTCCACTACATATTAATGTTTGTTTATACTGCACATATCAATTTAAGAGGTGAAACTTGTGATATGGCTGATATGAGTTCAAATGAAGACACTTTATTTTAATATTACAATATCGCACAAATCTGACACGAGAGCTCAACATACTGTAAACCCTAATGCTCAAATTAATTAATTGTTTTTTATTATTGCAAATTAAATAATACAAATTAGTTCAAATCAATTAAACTTGATGAGTATTTTCAACTTTCTCTTTCTTTTGAGTTCACAAAACTTACACCATTTAAGTAACCTGAATTGTTTAATGTTTTGAGCTTAATGAAATTATCTCTTAAAATTTACAGGAACTTAAATTTGCCTGAAACTGGGAAGGGGATTTTTATTTCCCAGCATGCTTTAGGCACTTAACAGGGAGCGTAAATGTTAAAATTACGTGTTATATATTGTGTCTTTGTGCACGATGAATGAAAGATACTTGTTATTGTTCAATGTTTTGTTGTGTTGTCTAGAAAATGTTCTGTCCTTTTAAAGTTTTTGGGGGGTTAACATTATGATGCAATATTGCATCATTCTACAATATATTTATTGATATACTTGAGCGATTGCTATGCTAACCAAAGCATGGTTATCCAATTAGCATGCATTCAGATCCTAACATTCTAGTGATTTACTGAGTTGGGTCTTTGAGTTCCGTTCAGCAAAAATGAAAGAATCTTTATTCAAGTCATTTCATTAATTTGAGCAGAATTAAATTAAGATGTTACATTTTCAATAGCCAAATCCCCCAACACGTCTGCAAACTATGATTATAGTCCCAATAAGGAAAAAATTATATTGCAGCCAAGGATAAATTATGAGAAACATTAGTTCACCTCTGGAATCTTCTTGTTCAAGTCATTCGTTGTTTCTGCAGTGCATAGCATATACAGCTGTCACGTGACAAAAGAACGAGCAACTTGGACCAGATGACTCGAGAGGTGTACTAATCATTTCTGTTTCCTATATGAGCAATGCATAGCGTATAAGGCTGTCACATGACAAAAGAACAAACGACTCGGACCAAAAAGAGTTGAAAGTTCAACTAATCATTTCTATTTCCTGTACAGCACCTATGCGGTTTTCACGTAAACATACAAATAGAGATGCAATGCACATGTGCGGCCAACACAAAATGAACGAATCACTCTCTGAGACAACTCTTTCTTCTGAGTCACATAAAAGATTAATTCAAAAATTTATTAACTTTAAAAAAATTATGCAACTGATTACCTCAAAAATTTTGAGTTCTTCCAACTTATTCGGATTTACAGTGCAGTTCTGTTAAATTCAGCTTTATGGGTAGAGAGCAGTGCCCCTTTAGACACTGGACACAATGTCCCACCTAGGCCATGGACATTTGCGGTGTCCCTTTGGATCTCATCAATACAAAAACAAATAGTGTTGCTATTTGTTCTGCTCGACGTGCTCTGACATGTCCAAGCATTCCATTTTGTCACCTATTGAGGTGACAGTCAGCCTATTACATAATTTTGATATGCTGGGCCAAAACTAATTAGTGACTTTAAAAGACACTTGTGTCTCTGATGGTGTTTATTTACATTGCCTGGAAGAAATATGGAAAGGTTCAGAGAATGAAAAGACACAAGTGTGTGTGTTTGTGAGTGTGTGTGTGTGTGTGTGTGTGTGTGTGTGTGTGAGAGAGAGAGTGAGAGAGTGAGAGAGAGAGAGAGAGAGAGAGAGAGAGAGAGAGATGCCTGAGGGTGAGTAGGTTATAAGGTTCTGAATATTTGTAGTTCTTCACAGGGGAGTGTTTGATGGCCAATAAATCTTAGAGTGATCAGGAAGTGCATAAAAGCAAGGCTGGTAACATGAACACTGCATTTAACATGTTAAATGTCTGAATGCCACATCACTGACATGAAAACATCTTGTTCTGACAAACTTGCCAGTAAAACAATCACTATTATGGATACATACAAAAACTTATACCTTTGTATTTTCATAGACCAACACAACACATACTTTACACTTATGGACACAAAACAGTGTGATGAATAGGCCTGGTCTGACAGACATATCGGTACCTCAGTGACCCGAACCTGAACACAGTCACATGACCAGGGTCAATAGGTCCACAGTCACCACCTGTCTTCAGGTGACAATAGCATAATCATACAGTTAGCTAATTACAGATGGATGGATAGACGGACGGATGGAATTATAATTAAAAATATAGCTGCAAGCAGCAATCAACGGGCCCAAGCACTGTGGGCCCATTTCCTCTTGGCGGCTTTAGTAAAACAATGCATAACAAATTTTGAAACGATTTGTGTAAATGTAAATAGATTTTTTTTAAAGACTGTTGTAAGGGCCACACTTCCTGCTGCTATTTGGTGGCGCTATGAACATGACCCACAGTACATTCATCAATGTGATCAGCCCTCAAATATCATATCTTGTCAATTTTGATGTAAATCACACAATGCAAGCAGAAGATATGAGACAATTATTTCTTCCTATTTTTTTGTTGCTTTATCGCATCATCATGGAGACACCATTTGAGACATCAAAAATATGTACACAATTCAGCATCTTCAATGTATTGGCATAAAGTTGCCTAAGTTTGGTGCCAGTCAGATGAATTCCGTATGAGGAGTATTTCAATTCCAGAGCATGCCATTTTCAAACAATCCAAAATGGCTGACTTCCTGTTGGGCAGAGCTAATGTCTGTGGTGTGAACATTGTCCAGCTTGATGAGATCTACATACAGTATGTACAAAGTTTGGTGAATGTAGATGAAAAGTGATGTGCTACAGAGTCCCCTGAACATTTCTATTTAGTGCGAAAGAGCCCCCTCTACATTCCCATGAATGAACATTTGCCCAGCCCTAATGGCCGACGATTCTGATGTGTGTGCAAAAGATCATAAAAATTCAAGCATGCCAAGGACATCAAAAACATATGAATATACATAAAAAGGAACAATAGTGTTTAAAGCATTGCCATGGCAACAGTAGTTAAGATATAACTTCTAACTCTGCCCATATAACTCCTATTCTTCAACAACTTCACTGGCTCCCTGTTAAACTTTGTATTGATTACAAGATTCTGTTATTGACTTTCAAGGCTCTTCATAGCCTAGCACCTTCTTATCTTCTAGATCTTATTTATATATATTCTCCTACCCACACTCTTAGATCCTGTTCCTCTCTCTCTCTTGTGATACCTTTGGTTCGTCTGACTTCTATGGGGTTCAGATCCTTTAGCAGTGCTGCTCCATGACTCTGGAACTCTTTACCACCAGATATCCGTAATTGTGATTGTCTTTCCACTTTCAAGTCCCTCCTCAAAACCCACCTTTTTAAATTATGTTAATACAAATAACTCTTATTTATGACTGTATATATTCCTATGATAATGCAAATTTTTATATGTGATATTAGGTTTTTATCTTTTCTTATTGTAAACTTGATTATGTCTGTAAGGTGTCCTTGAGAGTCTTGAAAGGCACCTATAAATAAAAGTTATTATTATTATTATTATTAATATTATTATATAATTTTTTTTAAATTTAAATCTGTACTGTCTTGACATTATTATAAAAAATTGTAAGTAGTTCAGATAAAAATAAGAGTGCTATCCAAAGTCTATTAAAAAGTTCCACACTTCCTGCTGCCAGTTGGTGGCACTATGATTGTACCCCACAATAGTCATATCCATATGATCAGCCCCCAATACCAAACATAAATCTCAATTTTTATCTAAATCGCACAATGCATGCTGAAGATATGAGCACTTCCTCTCTTTAATTTTTCTCCATTAATTTATCGCCTCGCCATGGCAACACCATTTGAAATATCAAAAATCTGTTAGCAATTTATCATCTTTAATGTCTTGGCATGATGTTACCCACATTTGGTGCCTGTCACATAAATCCCCTAGGAGGAATATTTAAAATTCCAGAGCATACATTTTTCAAACAATGCAACATGGCAGACTTCCTATTGGGCAGAGCCTATGACTATGAGGATGAAAGTTGTCCAGCTTTATAAGATCTAAATGTGTACAAAGTTTGGTGACTGTAGGTGAAAAGGCATACGCTACAGAGACTCCCGAAAATCCCATTTTCAAGGGGCCGGCAGAGAGCCCCCTCTTGACCCCCCCCCCATGTGAACTTTTTTGTTTGCCAAGCTCTAATGGCCGACCATTCTGATGTGTGTACACATTTACAGGAGTTTTTGAGCATGTTAAGGGACCCTGAAACCTTCAAAAGTAGATTGTTAACAGTAATCCATAGGAAACAATAGGGCCTCTGCACTTACAGTGCTCGGGCCCTAATAACAACTGTTGAGATGTTTAATCATTGATTTTAATTCTAAACAAGCTAAGCGCAGTGGTTTCCAAATAAATTGATTTCAACATGACTGATTTGTAGGTAAACTTTATTAGAAAGTAAGATTGAGAGAAACCATCCTATCTTCTGTGTTTAGAGTGCCTATTGTCAGAACCAATGTAAAGAACAATGGCAAAAACGATCCTCATAATGAGCTCTAACCAGGCAAGTACATACATATACCACATTAAATGGGTGACTGCAATAATGATGAATGGTGTGAAAGTGATGAGATGATTAGAGTGTTGGGGGAAAAAACAGAATGATTTTTGGGGGTGATTCTTGTGTAACCTGTATAATTATTCTATTGAAGCAACATGCCATCTCATTATGAACAAATAGAGATGTTCTATTGACGATATACTTTTGTTTACCAACTTATAAAAGGCCATGGGACATGTGCCACTAACATTTACCTAAACGTAAAGTGAGAGGACAGGACAGGCTAGTCTCAGTTACTAAGAAAAAAGTTGGTGGTAGGAGAGCCGCAGGTGCTAACTGTCATGATCTCACAAAAGATAGCTGTTAATAAGGACGTGAAATATAATGTGCTATGTGCAAATGGATCGAAAAGGATGATATCACAAAATGACAAGGAAACAGAAAAATAAAACTAGCAAATATGAGAGAGAGAGATAGAGAGAGAGAAAGAGAGAGAGATGCATAAACTTTTAAAAGCACGTCCTGAGATGCTTGCATTCTATTGCCTTCTACTCCATTTCGTCTCCCAGTTTTTGAACACAAGAATGTGTCCATGTGTGAATGGCCCTGAGACAGAAAAAAAAAAGAAGAGTAAATGAAAGGAAGAACAGCTGAACTAATTCAGACAGCATCCACCAGGTGTTTGAAGTACTGAGTCAGCTGCTCCTCCTGCTGTGTGAATAGCGCTTTCGCAGTCTATTAAGTAAATATTGTAATTAAAACAGTGTGGCATTTAAAAGGCCATGAACTACCAACAATTTGTTTAAGGGAGTGGTCAGGCTAAGCAGGCCCCCGGGGCACTGCAACGAGCAGGTAGCAGAATCACAGACATGGGCAAGGGGAGGAGAACGTGTGTGTGTGTGTGAGTGAGAGAGAGAGAGAGAGAGAGAGAGAGAGAGAGAGAGAGAGAAATAGAAAGAGCAAATTAAATGACAAATTTTCTGTGTGCTTGTATGTGTATAAGTGTATTTGTTTAAAAGGACGTGATAGGTATAGAAGGAAACTCAAAGCTGCCTAGTGTTTGTGCTAAAGGTAATAGAGCACTTTAGTAAAGGGATAGATAAATATATGCTTGACAGAATCAAACAGGTTCTCTTTGTTGTAAACACAATGTATGTTTCACTTCCATTGATATTAGGAAAGTAATTTGCTCTGTAATGTACCCAGCCCTTTGTTTATACAGAACAAGCTTTACTAACGTCAACACGCAAATGAAAAGTCACAATGAGGGCTTACAGAAGCCTTTGTATTTCTGCAGTGGCCTCATACCTTTAGGTCAAATAAGGACAAAGAGTCTAAAGAGTGAACATGAACAATTGAACTGGTAAAGGTTTTTAAAAAGTACAACAGGAATGCTCCAGTTCAAATAAAAATGTATGACACAGGAAAGACATGTAATACTTCTCAGTTTCTACTAAAACTCTTTCATTGCAACACAACTGTAGCAAATAAGGACAAATAGAAAGAAAATAATTGAAAGACACTTCATTGTATTATTATTTTATAATCATTATCATATCATACAATATTTTTTTTAAGGCCAACTATAATGTTCTATAATTTAATAATTTAATACGTCTTTCTGACCCTTCAAATTAAACAGCAACTGTTTCTTTAATACATTTTAGTTTCCATGACAAGGGAGGAAGTGGGAGAGGACAAGATCCAACTCAAAAGGGCTTTATTTCCCACAGCTTCACAGTCTATATATATGTTCCACTTTTCAGTGGGCACACTAAAATAAATGCTTTTCAGCAATACAAATCACTCTCTGGAACACTCTGCTCCATGCAGCTCTCTCTCCCCCCTCTCTGTGGACTGGGCCATCTTTTATTTCCCCTGAATATCACTGTGCACATAGAAACAGTAATTAAGTAACAATTCAACTCAGGTGGATGTCCTTTCCGCTTTCTCTCTCCCAAGGCGGGCACTCGACCACGTCCTCACCTCCACATTTACCCAAAAATGAAAATATGCCATTATTTACTCACCCTCATAACACACCAAACCCGTATTACTTTCTTTGGAGGACATAAAGGGAGAAATTGTGGGTTTATTTGTCATATAATAAAGTCAACAAGCTCCAATAAAAAAAGAAAAAAAAACACGTTGATAAAATCAAACCTCATTGGTTCTTGCAACATGACATTTGGTCATTAGGTGTGATAAGAACCAATGAGGTTTGATTTCAACCATGTAGTTCCCAGATTTTAAATCAGCACTTATTGGCTGAATATCAACTTAAAGTTAATTCTGTTCATTACAAAAAGTGATTGCATGATTTGTAATATAATGTACGAGTTGTATTGATTACTGTGGTTTTATGCCGTTTTTCGAGCTTGACATACCAGAGCCACTTTTCGCCTTCATTATATGGAAAATAAACCCTGTGAAGTATTTTTTTAAAAATCACCTTTTTTGTTCTACAGAAGATAAAAATTAATACGTATTTGGAGTGACATCAAATCAAATCAAATCAGTTTATTGTCACACACAGACATCTGTAAATAATGGAGTAAATAATGACAGGATTTTTATTTTTGGGAGAACTATCCCTTTATAAATTCCTTAAATGCTTTTTGAGTTTAGAGAAAGTTTTGAAAGTTACAGTATATTTTCATTGTACAATGAACTCTTATGAAGGACAATTTGATTCCTCATGAAATAACCCCAAAGTTTTGTAAATATAATTTAGCATTGCTGTGTTTAGCAGCAGTAATCACTTCCATGGCTCTGTGAGATTCCCATTACAGATGAATAAACTGGACTTTAATCTCTCTGAACTTCTGTGGATAACTGTGTTCATCCACAGAGTTCAGCTATGGGAGACAGTGAGATGACTGGCTTAGGGGGTTAACTGCTGATCTGGAAACAGCAGGGTGGATTGCTAAAGGGGCTCAGTTGTCTTACACACAGACCCAAGGCCCAAGGCCAGTGACTGAGAGAAAACAAACATGGTCCAGACAGTGTGTGAATCCAAGAGATTGCACTTTTCACAACTGATTAGCCTCTGCATTCTTGGAATGACATAACCAACATAAATTACAGAAAGTTATCATCTGTCTGTCTGTCTCTCTCTCTCAAGTCTATAGGCTGTGTATGAATGAGAGAATGGAATGGAAGAATAAAAATTGGGCAGAAGGGAGGATGGAGATTAATAGAGAGGTAGAGAAGAGAAGAGTGGATAGGTTGGGGGGGGGGGGGGGGGTGCTTAAGGGTCAGTCTCTCAAGGGACTCCTAACATACTGAGTACAACATCAACATGTCACCATCCATTACCCCTCGTTCCTGTAAATCAGAGGAGCCTGCAGCCTCTTCAGGCCTAATGACTCCTGACTCACTCTGTCCACCACCAGCCAGTCACTGCACACTGCTGGAACAGACAGAAAATCATTCAGCAGCTTGCATGGATGAATATTTGATGTGGAGAGAAGATTTTTGCCCATGGTGAATAAGAACACAGCATGCGTGTGTATATATTTGTGTGTCTGCGTGGCATTGGCTTTAATACAGCTGAACATCTAAATACAAGCCATACAACAATTTTAAGGAAGAAAAAACTAAACAAACTGCAGACATCTATAAAACATATTCCCTGAGGTATCTTCTTCAAATGCTTAATAAACCTCTTTCTATGTAAAAAAAAAAAAATATTCCACTGTTAGCATCTATAGTGCTTCTTTGAGGTCATCTTCTGTCAGAGGACAAATTTACCACCTTAAAGGAATAGTTCAACAAAAAAATTAAATTCTGTCATCATATTCTCACCCTCATATTGTTCCAAACCTGTATGACTTTCTTCCGTGGAGCATAAAAAGAGATGTTAGGCAGAATGTTAGCCTCGGTCATCATTAGCTGTCTTTGTGTATTTTATCCACACTATAGAGAATGACTATTGATCAGTTAACTCACCTTAAAGGAATTTTCCGGCTTAATACAAGTTAAGCTAAATTGATAACACTTCTTGCATAATGTTGTAAAAGCTGTAAAGTTTAAATCACAATTTTAGGGTTTGTTGACATTACATCATCATGGCAACAAAGTTGTAAAATTGGTTAGTAAGTGATTTTATTACACTAAAATTATATTAACACACATTTTGTTTGTCTTGTGGCTACTCCCCATTCACATCCATTGTAATATTTGTGCTTTTTTTTTTTTTTTTAAAGAAAAGGAGGGAGAAATCCAAATGATTTTTTTGTGGTAATCAATATTACGCCACAAATGCTGTAGATTAAGTTTAACTGGCACTGAACGTGAGATATTCCTTTAACCAAAAAATATCTTGTACAAAAAATTATATAACCTACTGCCAAATCCTTCTCTTTCCAAGAATCCATAGCCAACAACTGTTTGTGGTGGCATAAACAGCGAGTGACTCTTTCAGTGTTAGCCATTTACTTTCCAGAGCTGATGTACTTGTGCTTAGTGTTTTACCTACAATAGAGCTCTTTAGCAAGACTTTGGCTGGCTGCCATTACGCACTATAAAACATGGTTTCATTGAAAAACAAACACATGGAATACAATATGTTGTGTGTCAAGAAAAAGTTTCAGATTCATTAAGTCTTAGACAGGTTTAATATTTCAGCGCAAGTCATGGGAAGATTTTGTGTCCTCTCCCACGTTTTTTTTTTTTTTTTTTTTTTCATCTCCGACACCTATTCATAATGTTATTATCGCACAAACCCAACATACCAGGTGAGCCGTTGATGAGGATAGCACCCTTAATTAAAAATGAACAGGTTACAACACCACGTTCCCTCCCCTATTGTTGTTTAATAAAAGTGAGTGATAGGTGCCAAATTGTATTCCTCTGAAGTGGTTTAGAGGTGCTATGATACAAGTAGAGTAGCATACTGACAGAATTATTGCTTCCACCTGTGACTGTGCTAATGACACATTTATAGCTCTCCGGACCAGGGCCAGAAATGGATGGACTTTGGGAGATTTCATTCATTGCTTCAAATATGTTTAAAAATAGATGGCTGTATTAAAGTCTGAGAGCAATATTATTATTATTATTTTACTCAATAAACCCACACCTATAAACCCACACCTATAAACCCACACCTAAACCCGATATATGCACCCAATGACAAATTAAAATAGATTAGCATTAGTATCTTCGGAGAATTGTAGAACACAAATCATTTTCGACAAACATTAGCTTGTCTACACAAGAGTCATAATAGAATCAAATGACATGTGCTAACAGCGCGACTCACCTGCTTTTGTTTGGTTCTAAGCTAGCAGATCCTACTTTAGCACTTGTGTCCTGTTCAACAGGATACTGAAACCACTGACAAGTGATTTATGACCAATTAGTTTCTCATGTCGTTAGGGATTGAAATACTGTTAGAGGATGTATGCTATAAAGATACATGTGCATTTCTTTTGAAAGAGTAATGGACACATTGTGTCTTAGAAATAGCAATCAGGATTAGCGCACAGTAAAGAGCCCCCCCTCATGGCAAATGACACACCCGGCTGCATCTTATTATGGTTAAATCAGTATAGTCAGACTATGCAATGTCAATAGAGCACAACACTGTGGTTTGGAAGTAAAACATTTTAAAGACCAACCTATTGTGAGCTCCAATGTTGTTAAGCAAAGGTATAAGTTTCTTCTAAAGCCATTAGTCCACATTATCAACTTCATTTTATAAAATCAAGTTTAATTGTGGAATTTGAGCTGAAAAACTACACTACCCACAATCCAGCATAGAAAGATCAAGCAAACAGTGAATTGTTGGAAACAAAGCAAGCTAAAAGAGCTCTGCAGCGACCACCCACACGCATTATGCACTGATGCAATGAAGTTGGTCCTCATACACGCTCAAACTATTTATATATTTGTGTAAATCTGAATATTTTTCAATAAACTTAAAGTATATTTTTTCTATACTTAAATCAACAACTTTTTTATGCTTTGATTTTATTTAGATGTCGCAATTAACAATGCTTTATGGGATCGTAGTTATTTCCTCATTAAAGATGTTAAGTACACTTGTAGCTTTTTGTACGATTTTCAAATACTTTTTTGCTTCAAATTAAATTCTGCAATGTTGTGATTCACCTCGGACTCAGTTGGTTTGATTCGTGGCTTAGAAAACTTTCATGAAGGATTTTAAATATGCCCATGCAAACGGGCAGTAGCATACTCAACGAAGCTACTTATCTCTGCAGCTAACCTGGTGAAATGAGTTGAAAAGGTTGGACAATGGTGTTCTGGAGAGAGATGGAGAATGATGGAGGGAAATTAGGGGGAAGAAGACATTATGTGGGTGGCTCCCTGTGGCACCCTGCCCTGTGGCCCTCACCTGGGGCCACTGCCTGTCCACCGACACATCACTAAAGCCTCAAATACACATTCACCCCATGAGATGCAGGAGTACATTGTGTGATCACTGTTCACAACACTGAACAGATACAAATGGCTTATCTATGTAGCTCTGTGGACCCGAGTATCTATCTTGGTCTCTCTAGCATTCACCTGACAGGGCTGAGCAACAGACATGCTAATCTGCAGAAGCAGGTTTTAATACTCTAAAAAGTACATGCCCCACTGCTACCAGCCTACCTTTAATAAGAGACAAGGAGAGAGAGAGAGAGAGGGGGCTTGGTTATGCTCAAATCTCAGACTAGGAGTCCAACAGGATCAACAGACACTCTTACAAACCAAAACAGGAACAAGGAGTAAACACAAGGGAATCGCACACACAATCTCTGATTCCTCTGATTCTTGTTGAAGCATTGGTAAAAGGCAAAGTCTACTCAATTGACTGATGCTCTCTGAAAGTCAGATGACCCCAGTGTGAGGCCCTTACTGACTTAGTATGTTAATTCAAGCGCAACATAATTTAAAGATTGTAAATTGAGACAGTAGTTGGTAGCTAAATGGCAGCTTCATTACACCAGAGTTAGTCAGACGATTTTAAAATCACATCTGGTCTTGTCTCAAGCCAAGGTAATTATTGCACTGTGTTCTTATAGTTAAGGAATTTAAAACTGCTTTTATGAGTGTAATCACCAGCCTACCTACACAGGAGAACAAACTTGACAAGCTATCTTTCCTCAATTTTGCCAATAACTTCCAACGCACATATTTTTAAATACCTACAGAAGATGGTGAAACCCATTGAGGAATAACTGTATTGAACTTGCGCAAATTTGGAAAAGAGTACTGTAGGGGTAAAGTGTGGCAAAAAGATGGTGTTAAGAAAGAAAGAAACATGCTGAGTGACTCAGCCAGGTCTCCTAAGCAACCAAATTGGCCCAGTTACTAGGGTGGGTAGAGTCACATGGGGTAACCTCCTCATGGTCTCTATAATGTGGTTCGCTCTCAGTGAGGTGCGTGTCGAGTTGTGCATGGATGCTGCGGAGAATAGCATGAAGCCTCCACGTGTGCTATGTCTCCACGGTAATGTGCTCAACAAGCCACGTGATAAGATGCGCAGATTGACAGTCTCAGACATGGAGACAACTGAGACTCGTCCTCCGCTACCCAGATTGAGGCAAGTCACTACGCCACCATGAGGATTTAAGATCGCATTGGGAATTGGGCATTCCAAATTGGGGAGAAAATAAAAAAAAGACAGAAACTAAGGGTGAAATGAAGGAGAATCAAGGAAGTGAAACAAGAAGGGAAGAGAAGACAGGCATTTCTCTGCTGAAGTCCTCCGGCATCGGTATGTTAATGCTGCCAGCTTCCTCTGCTTATCCTACACAGGATCTTGCTAAGGCATATCTCCCTCAGCAGAGCCCCATGAACCTGGCACCAACACCACCTCACCATCTCTCTCTCACACACACACACACACGCACACAAGCCTACCCCTTTCTAGCTATTTGGTTATTCATAAGGTGGCATGATGACACACAGTACATCAGTACATGTCGCAACTGTATGTCTAGTCATGTCCTCACATAAACTGTATGTGTGGATACATCTTTTCAGCGGGAGCAGACAAGAAATTAATTGGTGTTCAGTACTTATAAGCAGGCACAGGAATCTATGTTTTTGTATTATAGCAGCTGATTTTGGGGGAATGTCTACAGAAAGGATTTACAAATGGTGTTAAATGATAGGATGTTTAGAACTTTTGCAAGACGGACATTCAAACTCTGTTCTGTGGGCACAGACTAAATGTGGGCCTGCTTATACACTAAGTTGACTAACAAAGAATTGGAATGTGAACTGAAAAGAGATTGGGTTTAAGAAGCATTTTCTGGTTGGTAATGGTCAGTCTGAGTACATTGAGGAAAGTCTGAGCCTTACTCCCTCTGCTATTTAAGTTAAAGGAATATGCAGATTTACGTTACAGTCAGCTCTCTCAAAAGATCCATTCATCCACAGAGAAAAGTAGTCCCACATAGCTGATTTAGCTTTCAACTTTAAAGATCAAATAATACTCTTCTTTTTTTTTTTACTGAATCATTCCTGTAAATATTTTCACAAAAAGTTTAATATTTCTGTAATATGCTCTATGAAGCCCATTTTTCATTCATTGTAAAGGCATTATAATGCTTTAGTAATGTCACATAATACACCTTATTATATGTTATAACTTCTCATAAATATGTGTAACCACAATTATAATATATTATAATAATTACCTATTTATTGTTACACCTTAGCGTATAATACGTAATAACACAAGCAACATTTAATTTTATCTGCAGAAGATATAATGTATTATATACAGTATATATTTGTAATATATATATATATATATATATATATATATATATATATATATATATAATAGGTATATTTTAAGTAAAGTGACAAAAGCAATATCTTCTTATAAACATCCATAAGATATTTTTAAGTGGTTATAAGATATTACAAGTCATGCTTAAAAATATATACAGTACACATGCAAAAAATACAAAATAACACACATTCAATGTACATTTTGTGATATTATGAAAAACACTTGTTAAGCTTTAAAGCTAAATATAAATCAAAAACTCTAAATATGTTATGTTGATCACACATTATTGTGTGTTATAATTTGATGTTGCTTAAAGCAGGTAAAGACCACTTATAATATGATCACATCATAAAGCCTTTTAACTGTTTACATTATTCTGCTTTTGCATGACAGCACTTATACGTTTAACTTTAATATCTTCTGCTGCATTCAAATTGGATGTTGCTTGTGTTATAATGCATAATACTCTAAAGTACAACTATGAATAGGGGAAGTCTTACAATGTATTGCAACTGTAGTTATAATTATTTATGAGAAGTTATAAGTTATTATAAGGTGTATTATGAGATATTATGAATGCAGTTTTATGTATTTATAATGCCTTTACAATGCATTATAAATATGGGATTCATTAGAAAGTGTTATCCACATTTCTTCTTTTAAAACTTCCAGTCAGCTTGCCCCTTAGGATTCAAGAGTACAGCAGTGTATTACTGTGCACACATATTTCCTTTGGCTTTACAAATTGAATTGAAATAATTTTCTGTGGTAATTGACAGCATGTCACTTAACCTGTCAACAAAATGTGTTTTTACCCTGTAATTTCCTTTAATACCAAAACCCACCTGTGGACATACTACATACAAACCTAGTATTATGTACATGCTTTCTCTCCGAGTGTCTCTTTTTCTCTGCATTTCTTTTGAATGATGGATCTTTGCCTTTGGCACCGAGCTCAGTTTGGTGTGCTAAACTCATGTAGCTGGCACAACTAAACTCAGCAAAATAAGAAACGTCCCCTTTTCAGGACACTGCATTTTAAAGATAATCTTATAAAAATCCAAATAACTTTACAGATATTTATTGTAAAGGGTTTAAACAATGTTTTCCATCAGTTGAATGTGAGGACAATGTATCAGTCACAGTACAAATCTAACATATACAATGGCGGCCAAAAGTATGGAATAATGTACAGATTTAGCTGTTTCGGAAGGAAATTGGCACTATATTTCACCAAAGTGTCATTCAACTGATCACAAAGTATAGTCAGGACATTACTGACATAAAAAAACAGCACCATCACTATTTGACCCATTGCAGTTTGCCTACCGTAACAACCGCTCCACTGATGATGCCATTGCATCTACAATACACACTGCTCTCTCCCACCTGGAAAAAAGGAACACATATGTGAGAATGCTGTTTGTAGACTACAGCTCAGCATTTAACACCATAGTGCCCTCCAAGCTTGATGAGAAACTCCGGGCTCTGGGCTTAAACAGCTCGCTGTGCAGCTGGATCCTGGATTTCCTGTCAGGCAGACGTCAGGTGGTTAGAATGGGCAGCAACATCTCCTCATCACTGACCCTCAACACTGGAGCCCCGCAGGGCTGTGTTCTCAGCCCACTCCTGTATTCCCTTTACACACATGACTGTGTGGCGACACATAGCTCCAATGCCATCATTAAGTTTGCTGACGATACGACGGTGGTAGGTCTGATCACTGACAATGATGAAACAGCCTACAGAGAGGAGGTGCACACTCTGACACGCTGGTGTCAGGAGCACAACCTCTTCCTCAACGTCAGTAAAACCAAGGAGCTTGTGGTGGACTTCAGGAAGAAAGACAGAGAGCACAGCCCCATCACCATTAATGGAGCACCGGTGGAGAGAGTCAGCAGCTTCAAGTTCCTCTGTGTCCACATTACTGAGGAACTCACATGGTCCGTCCACACTGAGGCCGTTGTGAAGAAGGCTCACCAGAGCCTCTTCTTCCTGAGACGGCTGAGGAAGTTCGGAATGAACCACCACATCCTCACACGGTTCTACACCAGTACTGTAGAGAGCATCCTGACTGGCTGCATCACCGCCTGGTACGGCAATAGCACCGCCCACAACCGCAAAGACCTGCAAAGGGTGGTGCGAACTGCCAGAAACATCATCGGAGGTGAGCTTCCCTCCCTCCAGGATATATATAACAGACGGTGTGTGAATAAAGCTCGGAGGATTTTCAAAGACTCCAGCCACCCGAGTCATGGGCTGCTCTCACTGCTTCCATCAGGCAGGCGGTATCGCAGCATCAGGACCCGCACCACCCGACTACATGACAGCTTCAGCACTGCACTTTATTAATCATCACTCTGTCAATATATTCTCCCAATTCAATTAGTGTTTATATATATTTATACCCGTATCTAGTGTATGTGTATTCTACATTGTGTGTATTGTGTACATTTGTTATGTAAATTGTTTTGTGTAAATATGTTGTTTATTGTAAAGTGGTTTATGTCTCGTCACTGTCATGACTGCTATGTTACTCGGAACTGCACACAAGAATTTCACCTACTGTTGCACTCGTGTACACAGTAGTGTGACAATAAAGTGATTTGATTGATTGATTTGATTGAAAAAAGGCATTTTTGATAAAATCTAGACAGACACCATTTCTAGCAGCCATCACTCCAGCACTTTAACTTTGAGTAATCATGCTTAATTACTAATTTGAAACTAGAAAATTCCTTGCCATTATATCAAACACAGTCCGTTAAATTAAGCTTAACATTGTCTTTGTGTTTGGTTTTGAGTTGCCACACTATGTAATAGACTGGCATGTCTTAAGGTCCATATTAGGTCAAAAATAGCAAAAAAGAAACGGCTTTCTCTAGAAACTCACCAGTCAATCATTGTTTTGAGGATTGAAGGCTATACAATGCTTGCAATTGCCAAAAAAACTGAAGATTTCATACAAAGGTGTACACTAATGTAATCTACAGTCTTCAAAGATAAAGGACAGCTGGCTCTAACAAGGACAGAAAGAGATGTGGAAGGCCCAGATGTACAACTAAACAAGAGGATAAGTACATCATAGTCACCAAACATGTCCTCAGCTGACTGCTTCATTGAATTCTACCCTCTCAACACCAGGTTCATGTACAACAGTAAACATAAAACTCAAGGGCGCAGGCCTTATGGGAAGAATTGCAAGGAAAAGGCCACTTTTGAAAGAGTGGGTAAAGAAACACAGACATTGGACAACAGATAATTGGAAAAGAGTGTTAGGGATCTTAACCCCATTGAGCTTTTGTGGGATCAGCTAGACTGTAAGGTGCGTGAAAAGTGCCCAACAAGACAGCCACTTCTATGGCAAGTGCTACAGGAAGCGTGTGGTGAAATGTCACCTGAGTATCTGGACAAACTGACAGCTTGAATGGCAAAGCTGTCATTGCTGTACATGGATGATTTTTGAAAATCTCTTTGAAGTAGTTTAAGAAACTTTTTTTATTTTTTTATTGTAATATTCATTTTTCACATTATTAATGTCCTGACTATAGATTGTGATCAGTTGAATGCCACATTGGTGAATAAAAGTACCAATTTCTTTCCATAAGAGCAAAATCTGTACATTATTCCAAACTTTTGGCCACGAGTGTACATAAACAACTTCTCATGTTGCAAAATATGTGTAATTATGTTAAACTGAGTGATAACAAAAAGGGATAAATAACAACCATTGAGGGACACAGAGTAAAAGAGAGAGTGAGAGAGAGAGTGTGTGTTTTCTCCCCTTCCAGCAAACGTGTCCACCAGGAGGGGATTGCTTTGTCTAAGCTGCAGCTAAAGCTGGATGCCTTATTTATTGTTTTTAATTGCTCTGTTGATTAGTGGCTTTCAACAAAACTCTGTAATAATCATCCCACAATAGATCTGTTACCGTTTCTGACAAGCTGAATAAAATACTCAACAACACCCTGGGAGATTTAACAGAGGCTTATGAAAGAGAGAAGATTTTTGATGCAAATTAAAGTAGTTTTTGCATTTTGTTTTGCCCTATGATATTAACTAATGTTGTTAAACTTGGATTAAAGAAAATAATTTTGCCTCTGCACCACTTGCTTTGAGTGTATATATTGTAAAATTGCCACTAAGTCACTTAGCCACTGCAGACCATATCAAACCATAACTGAACTATGACAGCACCACATACAGACGTTTAAAGGAAAAAAGACAATTTTCGGTGTATGGCCTCACTATATCTAATCTCATTTGTTCACATACTATATGTAAATGAACTCCACATCAAAACTATTCCCTTTTTACATGTTACACCTTCCAACAGCGTGAATTATAAAAAACAAGCAATGCTGTACATTCCGGAAAGCCTTATGAAATTTTAATCAGCCAATCAGGTGGCATTAATTCTCTTTAATCTCCTGGAGGCAGCCAATGGGAAAAGAGCCTTGGGTGAGCTGGGCCCAGCAGGGTTACAGCGTGGGGCTGCTAACACTGCCTGTGCTAAACTAAACACTTAAAACAGGCAAATTTATATTTATCTCTCACTAAAACTTCCAGCTCTAACTTTTTATTTTGCTTTCACACATTATAAGAACAGGGAGCCAAAAAGCATAATTTTATTAAGCCACCAGGCTGATATTTATCATCCGAACTCATACAATGCTGTGCAAAATTACAAAAGCCCAAAATACAATCAGTGAAGTGAGACTTATTTAACCACAAATAACCAGTTAAGAAGCATTTAGCAGGCCATTTTATTATAGGAATATTGATTCAACAACAGCCATGACAAATAGGTTAGACATGAAGGCCACAGAAACATCACTGCAATATTAAAACACTATCCAATGACCCATAGCTAAAGTCATGCTGTACAGCACTGCTGAGGCCCTTGTCTACTTTTAAAAGAGAGAACAAGGATGTTGATCCAGGAACATGTACTGTTTAGCAAAATCATGGCAACCCAGATAATACAGGCTTTTATTCATGGCTGGGATATACATTTTTATATTAAGTGGCAGAACCAGATGAACCATTGAAGGCATACATACATTCGTAACACGTACACTTAAATCCACACATACGCACAATTTAGTTTCTTTCTCTATATATGCGACTCATAGATTCAATGGGTTTTACTCTGAGGTAATGATGTTTGATATACCCTACCCCTAAGCCTAACACCCACACACACCTGTTAATAGTTGTGATCTATGAGCCCTTTTAACTAGTGAGGACCCTTTCAAATGTCCTCGCTTGCCCGTTGTGTCATGCTTTACTACAGTGGCAAGAAAAAGTATATGAAACATTTGAAATTAGTTGGTTTTCTGTATTAATCAGTCATAAAATGTGATCTCATCTTCATCAAAGTCACAAGCACAGAATAACACAATGTGCTTAAAATAACAACACACAAACAAATTATAATATTTTATGTATTTATTGAACACATCCCATTAAACTTTCACAGTGTTGTCAGCAATAACCTCAACCAAGCTTTTTTAGTAGCTGCGGATTAGACCTGAACAACGTTTAGAAGTAATTTTGGACCATTCTTCCATACAGAACTGCTTCACCTTTTTTAAGCCATTCTGTAGTGGATTTAATTTGATGTTTAGGGTTATTGCACAGCAACCCTGACATTATACTGCAGGATATATTAATAAACTTGGGAATTCCTTTTTCAGCAAAGTAGCCCAAAATCATGATGCTCCCTCCACTGTACTTCACCGTTGGGATGATTTTTTCATGTTGGTATGTTGGGCCCTTGTGGAGGTGAGTGCGTGGTCGAGTGCCCGCCTGGGCTGAGAGAAAGAGCAGTAAGGACATCCACTTGAGATGAATTGTGACTAAATACCATCTCTATGTTCACAGTGAGAGTCGGGGGAGAAAAAAAGATGGGCGATTCACAGAGAGAGGGGAGAGACAGACAGACCAGTGTCTTCGTGTCTGACACCCGAGCGAGATTCTTGTGTTGTGTGAGGCTGAAAAGTGGACTGTTTATTTGAGTGATACTGTAAAGCATTTTCAAAAACACTCCACACTTCACTTCTGTGGCTCAATCTACACTGTGATCAATATTGGCTCAGAGGTAGTCAATGAAAATGATCCTGACCTGGTCTTTATAAGTAAAATGCTTTGAATGGTAACAACATCCCTAATCATTCCACTATCAGCACTCAGAGACATGGGTTAAATACAGATAAACTCTCTCTCAATGATTCTCTCTCTATATTTTATTCTCTCTCAGTTATATCTAGCCTCATCCAATGTAATTTTTCTTTTTTTCTGGTCTGTGGAAAATCGGTTGTAATCAGTCTGATGATATTTGTGTTTGTAAGTAGTTAGCCAATTGCAGACATAATATACAGCATATGAAGAATAATGCATATTGTCTTCTTTTCTCTCTCCTCTCTTCTTTCAATGTACTCTCTATCTCTCTCTTCTTTGTCTTAAAAGCGTGTTGCGTGTATGAGGCTGACAGTTTGACAAGGCCCTTAGCTGCACAGCAGAGTGTGTAACAACAATCATTAGTGAACACCTAAAGCTCAGAAGGCCAATAAACCAAAGGAAAAGGACACACACAAATTCACCTGCAAGCATAAAGCAATGATCCCATAATGCATGTGCACACTTTACATACACTACTCTCATCTACCAGCATCGAAAACACACACACACACACACACACACACACACACAGGGAGTCAATATCTCTGATTTCCCTTGTCAGCGCTGTGGCAGGCTACCTTAAAGAGACATCAATCTGTGATGTCAGCACTTATCTAATGAAGCCTTTCAGATCGATGGGCACACTGCCCGCTAAACATACACACACACACACACACACACACACACACACACACACACACACACACCAGATGGATGGATTCTCTAATGAATGAACAGACGTAACCATTCCATCTCAATGCTCATATCATCTTAATGACAGAGAGAGAAAGAGAGAGAGAGAGAGAAGGAGAGAGAGGAAGAGAGAGGCAGAGAAAGAGCAAGTGTTTTATGTGTTAATTATCATTACTGTACTGATCAGCTAATGAGTGTGAGTGTGTGTGTAAATGTGTGTTAGTAAATAAAGGAGTGTGCTGCAGTGGCATACGCTATTTTTCCACGTCATTAGGCTCAGTAGGCTACAAACTTGTGCAAACACACACACACTCACACACACAAAAGTGCCATTTATGTGTCCATAGGCATCTGTGCATGATGATAGGCAGCCGGGCATTAAATTAATGGAGAGTGGACTATACAGGCTTCAATTCACACATACAAACTCATAAGCCTCTTCTGACAAAGTGCAATGTTACATTCTTACAGGACACTCTTTGTGCAGGCATGTGGTAACTGGCTGCTTTTATGTCTTAAATAGATTTGCATGCTGGCAGAACTGAATTTATTGATGCTTACAGATATAACTCACGCATATGTTTACCTAGCGATCTAGTTGGGGGCATACCGTAATTATAATAACTAAAGACTAACACTAACCAAGCCCCTTAAAGAACACGTTTGGCATTTTTTAAACAAAAATATATACAAATAAACAGAAAAATGAAAAAAAAATGTATGCACCAATGATCTGTTTAAAAAGACGTTTTTTTTTTTTTTTTTTTTGGCTTTTAGTCCTTTTTTGGCTTTTTAGTAAGCTTTGAGGCCAACTAAATGCTAATGTAAACCTAAACGTTGACAAAAATTACATTTAGTATTCAAAGAATAAGTATTTAAAATAAACAGTATTTCTTTTCCAGGAAAATGTACTAAACATTGATGACTTATCTTGCACTCATAAGTGTACTCCAACTTTTATTCAATAAAATACTCTCAAGAATGATAATATCCCTTTCATCAATATCACCTGCTTCTGATTAGCAACAGCAAGTAGCAAATCATGGTTCACGGATGGTGCAAAAAAAGGCTATTGGATATTTTATAAAAGGGATGAGAGGTTCAATATGCCCTGCTCCAACTTCCTTTCTCAACAGGAAATATGTCAACTGAAGAATGAATACTGTGCTCATCAAACTATTTCATGAGGTATTCATTAAGGTTTCCATATAACTATAATGATAATGGGGAAAATTTGTTAACACTTTCTATAAAGCCAGTATATTAAATGCATTGGGAAATTAATTTATCATGCATTAAAATGACATCTAAATGCATTATAATACACTATAAAAATTACTGAAATGATAAGTGAGCATCTGTTCCCAAAAATCAAAGAACAGATCAACTTTTGTCTGTGGTGAAAGACATGATATCACGATTTATTCTGATTTATTTTACACATATATACATACATACATACATATACAAACACACACACACTGATAAGCCACAACATTAATACCACCTGCCTAATACTGTGTAATATTAATTCAGCGAGTATTGACGCTGACTACCATACCTGGAGTCATGAGTTTGAATCCATGGCGTGCTGAGTGACTCCAGCCAGGTCTCCTAAGCATCCATGTTGGCCCAGTTGTTAGGGAGGGTAGAGTCACATGGGGTTACCTCCTCGTGTTCACGATTAGTGGTTCTCGCTCTCAATGGGGCACGTGGTAATTTGTGCATGGATCATGTAGAGTACCATGTGCTTCCACATGCGGAGTCTCCGTGATGTCATGCACAACGAGCCACGTGATAAAATGTGCGGATTGACGGTCTCAGAAGCGGAGGCAGCTGAGGCTTGTCCTCCGCCACCCGGATTGAGGTGAGTATCCACGCTACCTTAGGACCTACTAAGTAGTGGGAATGGGGCATTTCAAATTGGGAGAAAAGGGGTTTAAATCTGCCCGTCTGGCTCCAACAAATATCCATGCGATTATCTAATCAGACAATCGTGTGGCAGCAGTGCATAAAATCATGCAGAAACGGGTCAGGAGCTTCAGTTAATGTTCACATCAACCATCAGAATGGGGAAAAATGTGATCTCAGTAATTTGGACTGTTGCCAGATGAGCTGGTTAGAGTATTTCTGTAACTGCTTATCTACTGGGATTTTCACACACAACAGTCTCTAGAATTTACTCCAAATGTTGGCAAAAACAAAAAACATCCAGTGAGCAGCAGTTCTGTGGACCGAAATGCCTTGTTGATGAAAGAGGTCAACAGAGACTGGCCAGACTTGTTTGAAATGATAAAGTCTACAGTAATATGGTAGTTGTAAGTGTACTATGAGAGGATTCTTTTTATTGAGTTTTGACAGACATGCAAAAAATCTGCACTGTCAATTAAAATTGACAAGTCTGTGCAAAATACATCTAAAACTCCTTTTAGACCCCAGTTACAATTGTAACCATTGGGATTAAATGGGTTAATGGCAGTGTAGATTACCTGCCGGGTTCCAGCAATGTCTCCAACTTCTGCATTGGTTAGTGCACTATCAAACAGAGACACAGTGACAGAACCTTGGAGACAGCAGCAAAGTTTCCGTTAGCCGGTAATCAGTACCGCCATCCCTATACGCATATTATGCAGTCTGCGTAGGGCACCAACTCCCTAGGGGGGCACCAGAAACTCCACCGGCTGTCCTTACTCGCACATTATATGTTATTCAAGGACCCGGTAGCGGTCATGGAACACAGACAATCGCCTTGCGCACGCACTTTTACTTCACGCTCGCACCACACCTCACAAATTTTTCCTCACACCATGCCTCGCAGTACAAGGCATTTGTTCAAATTGCAGCTGTCTTGCAGCTGCAATTATGTTACTATGTTAGGAGCTCTATCTGTGCTTTGCGGCGATGTTCTACTGCTGTGCTACATTGATAAAATGGTCTCCCACAATCTGTTTTCCCGACGGCAATGCATGTGACATTAGTGCCGTTTGTGCGAATTGACTCTGTTCTCATGAACTACGGTTTATTTAAAGGTTCATATTATGTGTTAATGGTATTTAAACAAATAAATAGTGGCTTTAAACAAATTTTGCATTAACGTGTTAATAATGCATTCAGTTTGTCAGCACTATATGGAATATATGTGGAATATATATATACCACAGTTAGTTCAGGTCCTTGCATCTGATTGGACGAGAGACGTTCCATGAGGCACTTGGATGCTTCACTGTGTGTGTATCACTCCACGTTCATGCTGTTAAACTAAAGTGTATCTGTAAGGAGTTACTGGCTTTATTTTTAAAATGACATATGTTAGCCAGCAGGTGGTGGCAAAAGATAATTTTTGTGTGTAATATGAGCTAGTTGGTGACGTAAAGTATTGAATCCATTAGTCATTGTTTACATAGAACTGCACTCCGTGATCGCTCGTATTACAAATACATTACAAAAACTAGGAAACAGCTTTAAACAGCTTTAAATGGACAACTTCAGGATTAAGGCTCATGCTGAGAGACACACCAGACTGATTAATTACAGAACTCAAGTGCTTACCTTTTATCTGAGTTTCCACATTGGATACATACTGTTTAAAATGGCGGAGGACATCGCTGTTTCTATAGTTAATGACTCTTGCGGACGGGCTACCACAAAATAGAGAGGAATACCCCTACTTGAACGTCTATTTTCCACTGAGAAATCTGACATATCTGCATCTCTGATTGGGTATGGCAACAGGTGATCTCTGTCTCTGTCTCAGGTGATGATCAGCGCTCTCTCTCTCTCTCTCTCTCACACACACACACACACACACATCCAGCCATCTATCCTTGTTTATCCACTAATTTGTTATAAACAGCTCAAGCCATGATATTATTTCTGAAGTGAACTTTTTGAATTACTAACGGAGGCTTAGACGCATCATTTACCAGCAACGGCAGATTCTGATTAATTGCGTAAGAAAGTAGTTCCATGCACAAATGCGTTTTTATGACCATACTCGGTTTTTCCTATTTTTTAAAAATGTACTTGTTCATTGAACCGTTTTATATAAGCAATATCACACTCACAATCATGCTATATGGCCCCACACCAGCTGACTACATGACAGCTTCTTCCCCCAAGCAATAAGACATTTGAACACATGATATCTCACGATCAACAATCAGCACTGCACTTTATTAATCTTCATCTTATATCTCACACTGGACTGTCAAATATATTCTCCCCAATTCAATTAGTGTATATATATTTTTATATACCCTTATCTAGTCTATGTGTATTCTATATTGTGTGTACTGTTTACTGTACATTGTATATTAGTACTATGTTGTGTAATTATGTGTACATTTGATATGTAAATCGTTGTGTAATTATGTGTACATTTGTTATGTAAATTGTGTTGTGTGAATATGTTGTTTATTGTAAATTGGTATATGTCTCGTCACTGTCATGACTGCAATGTTGCTTGGAACTGCACACAAGACTTTCACCTACCGTTGCACTCGTGTACACAGTAGTGTGACAATAAAGTGATTTGATTTGATTTACATCAGCATTGCTGTGATTACCTACGGCACTCGGCCTGCAGCCTCGTGTCTGCGGCCGAATCACAGCAGTGCTGATGTAGGGCCATATAGCACTCTTGCTCATGTGATATTGCTTATATATATATATATATATATATACACACTTCTACACACACACACACAAGAACTGCTCAATTTACCACAACACAAATCCTTTGAGTTGAGATTGGTCTCACCAGGCAAATTACAGTCATCAGGAGGACAGCTGCTTATCGACGGTCATCATGTACAAATGGCGATTTCACTCGCTAGTCTTCATGTCTTTACACCGTGCATTGATTAGCCTGCTGTAGCAGTTTCTGTTATATTCTGAATATTGCTCACCCACAGAAAATCTATACAAGACCTGTGTGTGTGTGCGTGCATGAATAAAGATGACCTGGGCATAGTGAGACATATGGCAAATTTTTCTAAAATACATTGCATGTTGTAAGCATATAGTATTTCAATAGTAATCAATTAAAACCAAATAACATACATTCTTGAATGCTGGAAGAAAACTAGCAAATATAGCATTTACTTCTATTAATGAATGAATTGGGAGATGCAGCATTGTTAAAAATTGTCAGTACCATTTATTGAAACAATGTTGCGGTGTTGACAAAATAATTATTTGCATATTGCACATGTAAAGCATAAATCGCTAGCTACTAATATGGCCTACATTTTATTCGAGAAATTATCTAAAAATCTCAAATATGTTATAGTGTTGGCATATCAAGGCTGTGACACAAAACCAAATTACAAAAAGAGCCAGTGTGACCCTGTTGGAATATGCAAAGAGTGCCTTTAGGATGAAGGCTGACTTTGATATTGCTTGATTTTTTAAATGTTTCTAAACAAAAATATCTGCTGGTGTTGACAAAAAAAAGAAAAGAAAAAAAGGAAGAGACATTGCAAGGTACATTATATTTTAAGAATTAACCTTCCTTTTGAGGGCTGAATGTGAGCAGCCCATTTGGGGCACTTTGGGGAAGGCCTGTTGCTATTCAAACCAAATCCCCTATTTTGCACAAATATTGGAAAAGACCCGTAGTGCCACTTGATTTCTCAGATATAGAGAGAGTGAAGAGAGACCCCCCTCATGAGTCTGAGTGAGACTTTGAGAGCGAGCGTGTCATCTGATGAAATTCACTGCAGGATATCAGGGGTCGCACACATAGATATTTGATGTAATACCACACATAATGTGAAACACACACACACACACACACACACAGAGATTACAGAAAGCTCACCTGCTTTTTGTGTGTAGCAGAGGGTCTAAAGGCAATCTATACAGTATTTTGACAACATGTTGTGAAAAAAGCATCGCCTGACCTCTTTTTGAACTACAGGTTTCCATACAGACTTGAACACAACCGACAAAAGGAAGAAGTGCTACTTTCGGAGGATCAAAACTGAGTGTGACTAAAACAATAACTCAAGGCGAAGTCTTTCAGGCAAGTCAGTTTTCTAAGCGGCCATCTTGGCAAAACCCCTGGGCAGCTATTTTCTATGTAGGCATGCATGTAAATCTACTTGCATGTGTGAATCTACAAAACTGTTTTGAAAAAGCCAGATTTGAATAATGTCAAACTAGAAATACAGTAAAACCTGACAACAATGGTATTATATGTTGTGCTTTTTTAAAGGAACAGTTTTCCTTTATGACAAAAAACAAACACATTTTTGCGTGAACACGTGTCACTGTGAACGAGCCTCATGCACCCTTGAACTTGCAATGGAAGTGAAGATTTTCTCCGAAAAATGACTTACATTTCAAGTTAATTCTCACTAAAACCTACCTCCAGAAGACTTGCAATATTATGCACATGTCATATGTATTACTTTTATGATAATTTTGGGTGCTTTTTTCAGCTTTAAAGTGAGGCACTGCCCATTGCCATTGTATTGAGTAGATGGGCCTAGATATGAATTAAAACATATCCTTTTGTGTTCCGCATTAGAAAGTCAAATGGGTTTGGAATGACATGAAGGTGTGTAAATTATGACAGAATCTTCAGTTTTGAGTGAACTATTCCATTAACTCACATCACCCATAAAAAAGGCTTGTCTAGCTAATGTAAATTCACGGTCTATAGTGAAAAGAACAAGCAATGGCTCTGTCAAAATGACAATTTAACTGAAAGGTAGGACTTCTATTTCAACTGCTGCTGTATTAAGCAATTCTTCCCATTAATGTTTCTACAAGTGGTCAGTCTCCTTCTTATATTGTCTCTGCTCAAGGCCTTGAGTACACAACATCGTCAAATGTAAGTGCATTCTAGGAGTCAACATTTTTCAACAAATGAGAAAGGAAGAGAAGAAAACTAGTGTGCATAATCCGAATGTCACCCAACTGATGTCCTTATTAAACTGTTTGAAAAAATGTAAATAATAATAATAATTACAGCTGCATGCAACGATGAATGGGCACTCGCACCCTGGTGCAAGTTGGGGCTGCTGTGCCTGGGGAAAGGAATAACATTTTTGTAGCACTTTTTATATGATATTGTATTTCATTCTTCAGGTCATGTATTTTTATGTAATTTTGAGAGGACAGGAGAGTTAAGGAGGTAAAGGCTTTTTATTTCACAACAAATTGATACGGAAATAACATCAGCATAATGATACTGACATGTTGCCTGACAGTATCTTATATCACATCAGATATTTAAAGGTCCCCTGACATTAAATTTTCACTTTCTGAGGTTTTTTAACATTAATATTAGTTCCCCTAGCCTGTATTTGGGCCCCTCGTGTCTAGAAATTTCAATCGGTGTAAACCGAGCTTTGGCTATCTTTCTCTGCCTGTGAGAAAATGAAGCTCAGACGGGCTGATCTTGAATCTCCTCCGTATGACGTCATACGGAGGAAAGGTTACCTCCCCTTTCTCTGCTTTGCCCGCCCAGAGAATTTGGCCCGCCCATGAGAAAACGAGCTAGGAAGTACGATTTTAGTTTTTCCTAGAGAAATATCATGGCGTGTGAACGAGCGAAGCACAACAGTTGCTCAATAATTGGATGCACAAATGATCACCAAAGTATTTTTTTACTTCCTTCATCCAATCCCCAGAAGGATCAATGGATTAATTTCATTTACTCTGGAAATGCACCGACACAACACACCAAAGTTTTGCATGTTTGCGCCAAACATTTCACAGACGACTGTTTCCACAACATGGGTCAATTCTGAGCTGGGCATGCTGAACGTCTGAAACTAAAGTCTGGATCAGTACCAACTCTCTTTGGCTCAGCTACAAACCTCGGACAAGTAAGTCAACTAATGATATATAATTGTGTTGCTTTACTATTTATGATTACCTAGCTTGTTACACATAGAATGTGGCTGTAACATTAGCTATGCAGCTAACAGCCGAGTTACTGTCGCTAATGTAAAGGTAGATAGCATCAGGTATGTGTGTGAATACACACACTGTAACGTGAGTGTTGTACACTTCTTTATTATTTGGATAACCGTTCTCCTGTTGGTGATATGGCGCGGGCGATATCCGCATTTCAAAATCGCAGAGCTTGATGTAATTGTAATAAGATAAATTACAGACGTTACAGATCTCTGCGTACTAGAACATCTAGGCACAAAAACTGTTTTTCCCCCATGCTATCTGCGCACACTTGGCTAATAAAGCTCATTCTGATTCAAATAAATGTTAAGATATATGAAATATAAAATATGTAAATAAATAAATTATGTAATATCATTTTATCATTGATATAGATGCTAATACAGCATTAGCTGTATACACTAGCGTTAGCTACATGATAATAACTGTAACCGCATACGTAAAACATCCGAATATGGTCAAGGCCACACCCACCCTACACCTTGCCCTGCCTTTCTCCTCCTCATTAGCATTTAAAGCTACAGACACCGAAACGGCACGTCTGAAGGAAAGCTCATTGTGGGTTGGCTTGTAATGGCTATAATTCTGTACCAAGGCTGAATTTTGGAAAAGAGATTTCAGATACAGTACTAGGGACCACTAAGGCCTATATCAAAGCCTACAAAAAGAAGCATGTCAAGACAACGCGTTTATTCTCAGGCAGTTTAGTAGGCCTACCTCTAATGCATCAGACTGGAAAGTTAATTTTTCCTGAGGTAAGACACTTATTACTTCACAACAAATAACTTTTTATAAAAAAACTTTTATAACTATACATCAAAACATGTCACTTCCTGTTGCCAGTAGGTGGCGCTATGACTATAACTAAATATTGCATGTAGATGTGTTCAGGCCTGGACTGTTATCAAACATGTGAAGTTTGGGGCAGATTGCACATTGTATGTTTGAGTTACAACTTCCTTTTTCATGGCAAAACATTGAAATATGCCAGGCCACCATGGACACGCCGTTAAAAGAAAACTCAAAAGCTTTGCAATTTAGCATCACAAAGGGCCTTAGATTAGAGTAACACAATATGATGTTGATCTGATTTAATCTCTAATCTGATTTTAAAGTACGAGGCCTGGAAATGGCAATATGAGCAAAAATTTAAGAGAAAAAAATGGCAGACTTCCTGTTGACATGTTACATATGTCGACCAATTTTCTTACATGTAGGTAAAACGTGGCGCGAGGGCTGCCTCGTTGTAATTTTGTAGGTGCCCCTATAGAGCCATTTTGCAACACTTAATTCTTAAACCTGTATCAGATGTACATTTTCACCACTTTTGATGTGTGTGCTAAGTTTCAAGATATTTCTAGCATATTTAGGCCTCAAAAATATGATTAGTTTCACATTGAACTTTGTCAGGCCGCCATGGAAACACCCTTTAACGAAAACTCATAAGCTTCTTAATTTAACATCACCAAGGCCAATGGATTTAACTGACCGAATATGATGTTGACCTGATTAAATCTCTGAGAGGAGTTTGTTAAAGTATAAGACCTGGAATTAGTTTTTGTCAGTAGGTGGTGATATGACTATATGAATGTTGGCATGTAGATGTGTTCAGGCCGGGACGATTATCAAATATGTGATGTTTGGTGCAGATTGGACATTGTATGTATGAGTTATAACTCATAAAAGCTATGAAACTCTCTTCCTGTTTCATGGCGAAACATCGAAACTTGTCAGACCGCCACGGCCGCACTGTGCAGTGAAAACTCAAAAATTTAGCATTGCTAGGCATTTAGATTAGGCTGACCGAATATGATGTCGATCCGATGAAATCTCTAGGAGGAGTTTGTTAAAGTAAAAGGCCTGGAAATGGCAAAAACGGAGCAAAAATTGGAGAGAATAAACATGGTAGACTTCCTGCTGAGTTTAGGGCATGGATCCATAAGACTCATTTGCGCGAGGCACACAATGTTGACATTTTGTAGGTGGCGCTATCAAGCCATTTTGCCACACCTCATTCTGAAACCCATATCAGATGTAAATTTTCGCCACTTCTGGCACGTGTCCAACGTTTCGTGAGTTGTCGAGTATGTTTAGGCCCTCAAAAATGTGATTCACTTCGGAAAAAAAGAATATGGAATAATAATAAACTGAGAAGATACAATAGGGTCCTCGCACCTTGGTGCTCAGGCCATAATAAAATAATAAAAATATTTTTTTTGACATACAACTCACTTGTTAGACTAGAAGGCTGTCAAACAAAGAAAAGAAACTAAAAAAAGAAACAGAAGGGGTAAAACACTCATGATTCAACTCAAAGCATCTGAGAGTGAGACCCATAAGCATCCATTCCCTCTGTGAGACATTTCTTTATATAATAACAGGTAATGACTCAGGCAGTTGTGTGGGCAGCCTCTGGTGCTGAGAAGACCCATGGGGGCCGCTGGCCTGGCACTGAGC
Source organism: Moxostoma hubbsi (assembly GCA_032164185.1). Taxonomy (NCBI): domain Eukaryota; kingdom Metazoa; phylum Chordata; class Actinopteri; order Cypriniformes; family Catostomidae; genus Moxostoma; species Moxostoma hubbsi. Next base: position 29,923,213 of record JAVLUX010000003.1, on the reverse strand, counting down.
AGCCCTGTGAAATGGGTACATGCTGGCAGGAGGCAGACTATTGGCTCAGAGTGATGGCTCGCTTGTTGCTATCGAAGCTCAATAAATCTCCACACGGTGAGCGAGATATGAGAACAATGATTGCATCAACACAGAACGAACAGCTGCCTTACACACACACACACACACACACACACACAAACACACACACATATATTACTCTGATTTACCCAGGGTTAGCTGAATAAAACAAAGAAGAAGAGAAAAATATGCAGTATGTTGTGAAGTAAAAAGTGTATATTGAAGAGGAGGGGAGAGAGGCTGATAATACATATATATGGAGAGTAAACAGAGATGCTCTGAGACTCTCAGCAACAAAAAAGCTTTAAAGAAAGATGATGCAATAAAACTACCAAATAAAATACTCTCTTTCTCTCTCTCTCTCTCTCTCTGCCTCTCTGAAAGTGGTTTGGGAGTGAAAGGAATAGCATTTACCTGCTAAATTGTGGGAGATTCAGCACGTTTGAGGGTTGATGGGGGTGGATACCCACACTCTCTAGATCACTACATACTAAACACGCACACACCTCAAGCAAAGAGGATGGTTTTCAAGTGGTTTCTTGTCAAAACAAGTCAATTTTATTTCACAACACATAATATTTCAAATCAGCTTTGCAGAAAATCATGTCTTAAAGGTACAATTCATCCAAACATTCTAAAAAAAAAAAAAAAATGCTATTCCAAACCCATATGACTTTCCTCTGTGGAACACAAGCTATTTTGTGCGTGTTTGGCAGAATGTTAGCAGATGTAAAGTAAAAGGCAACCAAAGCTCTGCCTAACATCTCCTTTTCAGGTTCCATGGAGTAAAAAATGTCATACAGGTTTGAAACAACATGAGGGTGAGTGCCTGATGACAGAAGGCCAGGAAACAAACACCATGATATACTTAAAAATATATTTGTGAAACTGGATGGAGAAAAACCTTGTTAGGCTTATCAATGTGTTCTCAGACACATGAGCAACACCTCAGCAAACGGCCGGTCATGAAGGCACTCTCAGTGTTCAATGGCTGTGTGTTCAATATGTCCCAGGGCTTACTCCGTGCACTGGGTTTTCAGGTGTTAGCCATTTGCTAACAGCTAATATGAAACGTAATCATGGGAGTTCAGACTCGGAGTGTGCACGTCAATCCCACCCTAATACTGCCTTATTGCTGTGTGCCTGTTTCTGTTTGCCCTGAGCTTGATTCTGAGCTCCACTCACACCAGCTCTCTCCCAGCACCCGGCCTGGGCTCAGCAAACAGGGACTGGGGATAGATGAGCGGCGTGACCCCTCAGGGTCCGCTCTTGGTGCTGAATAGTCTAACTGGCTAACACAGGCAGATTACCCCCTTAACAGGTTCTGTTAGAGACCAAGTGAGAGAAGGATGGAGGGAGGGATGAAAGCAGGGGTGATAAATGACAGATTTATCTTTCTCTTCCAGCAGAGACTGTGCCGCAGTAGGAGCAATAAAGAGACCGGAGAGAGAGATGACGGAGACTATTATGTCAAGCCCAGCTGTCAATCATGGTGATGAGACAAATAGTGTGTGTGCTTGTGTGTGTGCATGTTGATGTGCGGCCCTGGCAGAGGGCTCGTAGCGGGGCGTCAGGCAGGCATAATACTCTCATCACTCTTCTTCTGGATGTCACGGCGTCAGAAGTGGCCCTGGGCGCCACACAGACCGCCGCTTGAGCCTCCAATCTCGCAGAAATATTCGTAAACTGCAATTTTTCATATTTCCCTGTATGCATAAAGAGATGAAAGATTACCTCATCGTTTGTATTGTCTCTCTGAGGTGAGGCTCTAATATTAGTTTATCCACAGCACCTAGGATTGCTTCTCTAAGCAAGACAGATCGGCATGGGGAAAAAGGGCAATATTCAGCCAAACATATTCAACTAATCTTTTATACACTGCATTTTCCAAACAGACACAGGAATGAAATGGGTGTCTAAACAAGACTGCTATGAAAGCTAAATAGAAGGAGTGAAAGAGGGAGACAGAGAGAGAGAGAGATGAGGGAAAACAAGAGTAGAGAAAGCATTTATTTTCAAGAATTCTAATTGCAAGACAATTTGCACCATGGCAAATTTTTTTGTTTTCCAACAATCTCTCACATATGGTACGTAAGCAATCTCAAATTTCATTCCCGCTGTATTTATCAAACTCTTATGAAAATGGAAATTAAAGCAAAACTGATTTCAAGAATCAATTTGAAGGAGCAAAATCAAAAATTTTCAAATAAAAGGCTCTAGTGATTTGTGCAATGCTTGTTTGCTCTGTGCAAGTGTGATTTTTCTTTGCCAGAACGAGGAGGATGAGGACAGAGGAAGAGGAAAGCCAGAGAAAGAGAGAGAAACAATGACTTTTGGGTTAGACAATGTGCTGCAGTTCTTCTCCACTCAGCCAAGTGTAAAACTCATTATACAATGCATAATGCCTTTAATCAAATCAATGGCGAAGGCAACTCCAAACTGATAGCTCCTATCAAAACTTATACAAAGCATAGAGAATTTCTCATTTATTTATAGAACATTGACAAAGATGAAGGAATTATCTCCAAAATGAGCCTAATTATGCGCTTGCATTGGGATCGATAATGCAGTTTTAAAAGAAATCAAAACAAAAAGGTGAAATATACAAACATAAAATGAAAAGGTGAAGTTGGAGGAGAATCAGTCAGTATTCGCTCTAGGCTGAAAGGAGTGCATGAAGGATTTGCTGTAACTAATGTAGTAGGCATTATTAATGGGACTGAACAGATGATGTGGTAATTGGTACAGAGCTAAAAGCAAATTTTGTGGCCAATCATCCTGATCATGCAAATGAGAAACCAGCCGACACGGAACAACTGAACTGAAAAGATTACAATCAAGATTTAAAAATAAGAAAGAGAATCACATCACCACAGACTGCCATTTCCATTGCATGCAACACCTTTTTTTAAGTTATGGCAACTGGTAGTTTCCAGGTCTGTAAAAGCCATGGAAATTATTATAATTTTTTTTTTAAATCATTGACATTATATATATATATATATATATATATATATATATATATATATATATATATATATATATATATTGTTAGTTATGTTCAGTTTGAAAATATTTAATTGACTAGAAATTGTCATCCAGTAATCACAAACGACTGGAAAAATCAAGGAAATTCATTGGTCAAAAAAACTGTTTTTTTTATTTTTTCTCTTTCTTATTTTTAAATCTTGAGATATTTTCAGTTCAGTTGTTCCGTGGCAGCAGTTTCTCATTTGCACGATCAGAATGACTGGCCACAAAATTTGCTTTTAGATCTATACCATTACCACGATCATGTGTAGCTATAAACACACACACACACACACACACACACACACACACACATGGAACTACTTTCTTATGCGATGGATCAGAATCTGCCATTGCTGGTTCAAACCATAGTTTGTAATAGTAACCGTTAGTAATTCATAAATGTCACTTCAGAAATATCTGCTTAGTATACCGGCTTGTGCTGTTTCTACCAAATTATTAGATAAACAAGGATGGATGTGTGTGTGTGTGTGTGTGTGAGAGAGAGAGAGTGAGTAAGAGACAGAGACAGAGAGAGAGAGAGGGAGCGAGGGAGGGAGGGGGAGAGAGAGAGAGAGAGAGAGAGAGAGAGAGAGAGAGAGAGAGAGAGAGAGAGAGAGAGAGAGAGAGCGTGTGCCATCGCCTGTTGCCACTCCCAAGCAGAGATGCTGTGAGCTTTCTGAAGATCAGCTTTCCCAGTGGAAAAATAGCCTTCCAAGCAGGGGTATTCCTCTCTATTTCACGGTAGGTGGTGCGCAAGAGTCATTTACTATTGAAACCGCAATCTCCTCCACCATTTTAAACAGTGTGTCCTCTCCAATGTGGAAGGTTCGGTAAAAGGTAAGCACCTTGAGTTTGTGTAATTATCAGTCTGTTGTGTCTCTCAGCTGTGATGAGCCGTAATGCTTAAGTTGTTCGATTAAAGTAGTGTAGCAGTAATACAATCGATCACATAGTGCTGTTGTATGTAAACACTGACAGACGCTGACTTACTTCATGTCACCAAACTGGCTCATATTACACACAAAAATTATTTTTTGCCACCACCTGCAGGCTAACATATGTAATGTCAAAAAAATACATGTAAAGAGACACATACAGTAGCTCTTAACACATCTGCACTGCTCTTACACTTTAGTTTAGAACAGCATGAACAAAAGCGAAGTAATACACAGAGTGAAGCTTGTGAGACCATCAGTACTCATGGAACGTCTTGTCCAATCAGATTTGAGGACCGGAACTGAGAGAGAGAGAGAGAGAGAGAGAGAGAGAGAGAGAGAGAGAGAGAGAGATATCTAGATAGATAGATTTCATGAATTCAGGTGAAGGCCCGGTTTATCCGATCAGTGACAAATGCAAGGAAGGAATGCAATCCCAGCCAATCAAATGCAACAACTGTCATAATGCATAGGCATAAATCAAGTTGCAAAATATAATCAACTGCAAAAGGTAAGGAACATTAAAGTGAGACAATGAAAACACTGCCTTTATTTGCCTTTTAATCTCTCTTTGTGGTGCTGCACAACGTAAGGTGTTGACAGACTGTTGTGCTGCTGGGGGTTGCTGTGGTAATTACCAGCGCCTAGCTGCAGACGCTTAGAAGCACAGGCCCTTCGCATCCGTCCCAGCATTACCGTGGCAATAACCCCACATCTGTGTCTCCCAGCACCCCTCTCTTTGTTAACAGGACAGGCCTTCATTTTTTACCACTGACAGCGATGCTATTCCTGTCATTTAGCCACATCTGCTTAGGAAAAGAAACAGAGAGGGAGGAGAGTAGAGGAAAAGGAGGAGTGGGTATGTGTGAGTGCATGTGTGTGTGTGTGTGTGTGTGCGTGTGTGTGTGTGTGTATGTGTGTGTGCAGAGAGCAGTAAGCACTTTAATTAATTGTGGAGAGATTACATGGTTCTCCAAGCATGGAGTTTGTCATCAGAAGCCATTACACAGATCCATTAGCCGTTTCTCCACAGTGTCAAGACTCATTTGGAGGGGAGCGCTAAGTTTGAAGACAGACAGTAGAGTGAAGCATGTGATGAGGGATGCTGGGTTGAAAAAAAAAACAAAATTGCCTACAATTAACCGAGAGTGATCTGTAAACAAATATGTCCTCCCTAGCCAGATGATGCTTCATCGACTGTCATTCAAAACAGACAGGCAATGACTCGTCAACCTAAAGCCTGAGGCAGAGATCTTAATGGGGTCTTGTCAGTGGGCCTCTCCTGACAAATGATGCGATGTTTTCTTTATCACACAGTGATGAGCTTTTGTTTGAGCAACGCCCAGAACACAACCATTCTGATTGATGCAGACGGTGGCAGACAAGACTAGCTTCCTCCCAGGTCAGGACCTGCACTTTGCAGCTATACATATTTACCTCAGCAAATGACCTCAGGATACACACTTCTCACATAACCATATCTGATATTGACAAGCAGTGATGATACAGTAGCCCCAAATGTATTTGGACACTTAAAATGTTAGAATATTATTGCATTATTATTGCACTACAACTTTTTCTCAGAATGAACTTTTTTGCAATTACTTTAAATAAAGTTGATTTTTAGAGGATGAGTTATGTCATTTCCCCTTAAGTTCACACAGGTATCCTAACAGGATTACGCATTTGTCAAAATGTTTGTCTTCATTTTGAACATTGTCTATTGTTAATTTAAACTTTTATTTTGTGAAATATTTGTATTGAGAAGTGTGCTTGTGCTATCGTTAACATTAGTAAATGCATTAGGTATCATGAACTTGCATGGCCAACAATGATAGAATGAACAATGATATTTGACAGCATTTATTTATATTGGTTTATGATAATTGATGAAAATACAATTGTTCATTCTTCATGTTAGTTAATGACGAAGTAGAGGAATATTCCAGTTTCAATACAAGTTAATCTCAATTAACAGCATTTGTGGCATAATGATGATTACAAAAATTACATTAATTTCTACTTGTCCGTCCTTTTCTTAAAACAAAAATAAAATAAAGAAAAATCTGGGTTCCACTTACAATGGAAGTGAATGAGGCCAATCCATAAACATTTAAATACTCACTGTTTCAAAATAATTTCCACAATATTCCACAATACTTTCCGCATGATAACATGATTTTGGTATGATAAAATCACTTACTAACTTTTTCTGTGTAAAGCTATATCCAATTTTGCAACTTCGTTGCCATAATGGATTTACACTGTAAAACGTAAAACTACCATAAAAACTATGATTTAAAAAAAACTTTACAGCTAAAATAAAATACACATTTTAACAGAAAAGTGCTTTTATAAAATGTTAAACTTCACATGTCTGCCTTTAAAGACTCTCTGTCTTCACATCCACTGTAAGGGTCTCACTGGAACCTCGATTCATTTTTATTTATTTATTTATTTTGTTTAGAAAAGGAGGGACGAATTGAAAATATTTTGTGGTAATCAACATAATGCCACAGATGCTGTCAATTGAGCTTAACTTATACTGAACCCATAATATTCATTTAAAAAATGTTAGTATACAACTTAAAAAAATAAAAATAATTATAAATAAATAAATAGTAGTATATATAGTAGTTAAGGTAACCAAGATTAATAAAGGCAGTAAAAATATTTTTCATTGTTGGTTCGTGTTAACTATTTCATGAACTAATGTTAGTGTATACAACCTTACTGTAAAGTGTTACCAGTACTTTGTTACCTAATGTAATACTATTCAAACATTTTTAAGTGTGACTTAAGTGTCCAATACTTCTTTGGGGCACTGTACTGTATACATCTGTGCATTTTAAATGTGTTAAAATAGTTACAAAATGGTGATCTTGTCCTTTACAACTTCAGGTTGACAAATCATATTTCTCAAGCCTCACGCCATACTGTAAGAACAGAGTGGGGGTCCTGAGGACAAAGGAAGTATGTAGTACAAAGGAGCACACCCACTCGATCCCTCAGCACAGCATGGCCAGGAAACAGCAGAACACAGCTAATCTCCACACTCCCCCATAAGCCAAGCTCTAATTGGCCACACAGAGCGCAACTACTGGAGAGAGAAAAGGGAAACCAAAATTAACAACTGCACAACTTTACATTACAAGAGTGCAGGCAGAGAGAAATGAGGACTCCATTGCATATACCCAGTCTGGAGACCAGCTGCAAACCAGGCCCTTATCTCCGCCACAAGGTCTCCCTCTCTCTGTTTCTTATAATTGGCCCTTATCCCTGCTTTGTGCATATAAGCATGCGACTGTGGATTCCTTCACCCGCCACAATTAAAACAGGCATAAAAAGACAGCTCAAACAAACACACACACACACACACACACTCTCTCTCTCTCTCTCTCTCTCTCTCTCTCTCTCTGGGATATCCACAAAACCCACAAACCAGCAGAGAAGACACCCCTGCAATCGACAGATGTATAATTAGACAGATATATAGAAAGAGAGAAATATCTGTAATTAATATGAAATCTTTTTAAAGATAAATCTGAATATATTGTTAATGAGCTCTCATGATCACAAGATGTTTAACCAATTTTTAAACAAGAAGCTGCTCTAGATTAACCGACCCCAGGAATATGCCTGTTTGGAGAGAGAAAAAAGAAAACATGTTTTTATTACAACCCTAGACTTGATGCATGTTGTTTGTTTATCACTATTTATTGTCTCAAACAAATTTTGGCATGTTTGTTTTTTCCAGAGGAACAAAACAAGTTTCCACTGTCCTGGTTTCTACACATTCCGCCCTAGTTTTCATTCCCTTCCAACATTCAAAAAGTCACTCTTATTTAACTAAATTTAACAACTTTTAATTTAATTAACTTAAGACAGGCAAGAAGCATTGGCCTTTTGTGTATTAATTTTGAATGTGGTTTAGTGCAAATGAGATTTGAGAGCTATGGTAAGATTTTCAGCAAATAACAATTAAAGTTTGAGACTTTTTAGTCTTGTAATACAGTTCATGAGTTGTTTGGACTACTTGGTACTTTTATGGAACTTTAATTGTCATTTGTGGAGCTTGACACCCCTTGTCCCAGAACAGCCAAGACTTTTGGCAAAACATCTCCTTTTTAGTTCCACCGAAGAAAGAAAGTCATACAGGTTTGGAATGGCATGAGGGTGATTAAATGATGGCCGAATTTGTATTTTGGGGTGAACTATTTCTATAACCAGATTTGACAGGACACTGGACAGAGTTAAACAAATAACGCAGCTCCTGCTTCCTTTTTTGCTTATCTTTGATCAGTAAGTTTTTCTCTTCTTCTCAAAGGGGGGGAATGTTTGATGACAGCTCACTAAACTACAGTTCAGAGTCAACCTGTAATTGCACCCCTTTTATCTCCACCTTCAACATTGTTTAACAGCAAAAATATGTCAATATGCCACAAACGTTTTCATTTGGATGCCGAAATGAAGTAGCTATTCACAGCAGTGCTGTAAATTACCCAGAGGAATGCAGGGCTGGGCAGCAAAGACAGAAAAAACAAGATTGTATAATTGTCATGATGACCCTTTTAGCCTGAGGCCCGCGCTTGTGCTCGATCCCAGTAAATCACGTGGGAGATCTGTAATGGCAGCATTCTTCACCTGAGAACATGCGGAACAGGAGGGCCAAACCCAAATCAGGCCTAACAACTTAATTGCACTCAGAGACACCTGGCAAATATATAATCTGCAGAACCTTCAGTCAATCATTCACACATCAGTTAATCACTCAAAAGTTGACATCAATTTATTCATTGATTCATTCTTTCTCCAAGGAAAGGGTCGTCAAAAGGGGATCTACCAATTTATCGTTTGATCTCAATATATGTGATATTAAATGTGAATCTAAAAACGTATTGTATCAGAAACGGTTTGCTTTATTTTTGTATTATTACAATTATTATAATATTTTTTAATATACAGGTTTATATTGTTTCTATATAATTTTATTATGTAAAGCAACATGAGAAGTTACCTTTAAAGGTGCAAACTTAAAATAAAGTTTAATATTATTAGTTTGATAAACATGTTTATATGGTGTACTGTATATATTATTTTAGTTCTTGTTTTATTATTATCTCTTTCTGTTTCTAGTAAAGTGCCTTGAGATGTTTTTTATAGGCACTATATAAAAATTATCTTTTAAATAATTATAATTATTATTATTACATTTATTTATAATAATAAATATTAGCAGTAGTATTAATAATATTATTACTAGACTGTACATCAATAATGATTCATCTTATTGGCTTTATAATGTATGCATCATAACACATTTTGCAAATACATTTAAAGTATATGTATGGTAATAATTATTTTACAGGCAATATGATTCAATATGCATGTTATTATAGGACTAGTTATTATAGGTTAAAAATACAGCCCTCAATGTAACAGGGGTTCCCTGCTGTCTCTCTATCCACCGAGGGGTCCTTGGCCTAAAAAAGTTGAAGACTCTCAGCTCTAAGATAAATACTAAAGGTAACTAATATGTTGTGGTTTCAGCCTGTGATTATACAGTACAGTACTGTATTGTGTTAGCTGATCATCAGAGTAATTATTTACACATAAAACTTTCTCACATACAGAAAAAAAAGTTAAAAACAGGTGCTGTAACTGCTATGTAACAAAGCATCATTTGAACAGCAGTCTGTTGTGAAAAGTAAATAAATAAATAATCAGTAGTGACAGTAGGAGATAGAGCGAGGACAGACAGCCACGTAGGAAGTGAAATGAAGACAATGGCAGTTTGCTCTATGAGGGGATTAGGTGTGATGTGACAGGGGGATCAGTGTTTCACCATGAGACAGAGACAAAGACACCGTGCCTCTGACACTTCCCTGCTTTAATCGCCCAAGGAAGAAATTACTGATAGCGTGCACTCCCTGAGTGTGTGTGTGTGTGTGTGTGCATGTATGTATAGATAAAAAGATTTCAAAAGACACAAAAATGAGCCAGGCTCCCAGTGAGAGTGTGTCTCACTATCATAAAATGCTGCTTCTCACTTGCTCGAGCTTCCCCACTCTTCCACCTGCAACTCCAGGAGATCAGTCTTCAAACACACTGCTCATCTCAGCAGCTGTCACACCGCATTAAAACCCTGCAGCCTTACTTCCTTCCAGAGTCTGCTTGTAAACACGCGCTAGGGTTGCTTGTGCGAAACAACGTTTGTGAATTTTGACCCGCTTTTGATGTGAACGCAGATGGCTCGGAGGCAAAGAGACTCCAACTCGCTCTCTATGGGCTACTAAATCAACTCTTTAACTCTTGAAATCTGAATAAAACCTCCTACTCCAGAACTCCAGTGAGAGAGCCTTCGGTGCTAAGCATATTAGCGTAGCATCGCGGGACAACTAGCGCTAATCGTTTCCAGGTAATCAAATGAGCGCGCTTTCCGCTGAGGCACTCAAGACACTCTCAGATGTGGCAGGCGTTACTCTGGACGAGCTGGCAAAATGGAAGGAGGAAAAAGGGAGATCAATGAAAAACTGTGAATTCCTGTCATGGCTGAAATGATGAGAGAGTGCTAATTAGCTTAACAGGACCCCTCCTGTTTGACCGCTAACAGGCTAATGTAGCATAATCACGCGTGAGGCCTGGCTGTGTTAACCTTGACCTGACTCGTACTCTCTCGACCAGAGCTAATCAATTCTCCACTGCAGCTGGGGTCACGGGAGCCCCATTTCTCATCCTAAACAAACAAATGTATTTACTGCACCCTAATGGAGGAACATTCACCCCAAATCAATAGAGGACACAGTGCCTGAGGGAAGCAGAACAGCGGGTGTTAGGTCTGGACTGAAAAACAACCAGCACATGACTTTCATTCTTTCAAGGAACACAAAAGGAGACGTTAGAATATGAGCTTCAGTCACCATTCATTTTCAAGCATGAATGAATAATGGTAAGAATGGTGACTGAGGCTAATATTCTACCTAACATCTTTTGTGTTCCAAGGAGGAAAGAAAGTTATATGGGACTGGAACAACACAAGGGTGAATACATGATGACAGATTTTTCATTTTTGGGTGATGTATTCCTTTTAATTTGGAATGTGCGCTTACCGTTTTAGGTGTTAGCACCAAATGAATTACTCTATAATTCCATCATAGAAGGAATTTACCGTGACCATGACAATACAGCTAATGTTCGAGCACTGTATTTGGTAATGACATAGAAGAAATCAGATTTATTGTATATGTTCCTCTTAGGCGGAAATGACAATTATCACGTGTGAATTGGTTTACATTTGCCACTGCATTCAGCGTTTGATAAGTTACTTTAAAATAGCAATCCACTACAAATTACTAATTATATCGCCAAAATATTACTTTACATATTGCATCACTGGAAATGTAATCACATTACTGATTACTTTAAAGTTACTCTCTAAAACACTTTTCTGATCAACAAATTAAAATGTCTATATTTCTTATATTTCTAGCACCTGACATTTCTCCTTTACAATGACTCATTATGGGGTCATAATTCATGCATTCTACATAAATAATAATTACCCTATGATGTACTTACTTAAAGTAACTAACAGCAAGTAACAGTAATCTGATTACAGAAATGAAAAATGTAATGAATTACACTACAACTTTACTAAAAAGTAATTATTTTACAATAATTGATTACTTTGTAATTGGATTACGCCCAACCCTGGGCACATATCATCATTTTTAATCATAAATGCGAGCAAAACTGTCACAATGTACAGCCCTGCTTTAATGCCAAAATCTGCAATGTTTCAATGTTGCCGTGTTACTGTTTAGAACAAAAAATAAGTTTGTTTACTTTTGCTTGCTTGTTGTCCTCATTTAAGAGCACTCTTAATTCAAGCCCAAATGTGTAATTTTTTTAAATTATATTCACTTCTGATTGCCAGGAGGAGGAAGGAAGAGAAGACCCTTAAATATTAAGCCAATCAATCTGGTTGGTTAATTCCCCATCACCTCCACTGGACCTCCTCTGATGGCAATATTCCGCTTAGATTAATTCAGCTTAATACTAATTGGTCCTTGAGCTAGGAGGACTCCAGGGATTGGCTCCCTTTGGTCCACTCTCGAAGGGGCTGAGACACCATTGGAGGGGCTGCTGATGAGCAGAAAGTTTTATCAATGCAAACATTCTGCCAAACATCCCCCAGGGCAGGAGCACACCCTGTAATTAACTCTCACACAATCCATAATTGCCATGTTTACAATTACTCCATCTAAAACAGAGACCCACCGAAGAAGGAGGGAAGAAGAGACAAAATCAAAGAGGAAAAGAAAAATACGAGAGCATTAAAAGGTGCAAAATTCATATTAAAATCTATCTTTCTTTTACTGTCTCCCTTTCACGCACACTGTCTCTCTTTAATAAGCTCAGCGGGCTGGTTGGCGGCATTCTGCCCATCATTTATTTATTTTTTTGAGATAGCCCTATTAATTTCCCCAATCATTTTCAAACGCTGCTGCGTGCAGCAATGTGGACAGATTCCGAGTCCCCAGGGTACTCCTCGAGGAAAGACATAAATGACCCAAATAAAGGGGGCTTTTGAAGGCTGCCGAGAGGCGCCGGCACCATTAAAACTAAATGAAGTGTTTATTAGCCATGCCGACAGCACTCTCAGCTCGAACAGATCAAGAACCGTTACAGTTAATGTGCTCCCCCTGCAATACGCACCCGTTTGTTTAGTTCTGCCAGTGGGCCTGAAAAACCAAAGCTGAGGCTTTTTTCCCCCTCTCTGCTTTTTCTTTCTAGTCTCTTCTTTATGTAGACGTGCACTCTCTCGCTCTTTCATGCACACACATCTGATTCATCATCTCATCTTTATTCCTATGAATTCCCACAAGTACAGTCTTAACACTGTGACACAGGCTGACAGAAACACAAAACCATGAAGTCTTGACTCTGAGCAGTTCAAGTGCCTGATTGTGTGTCCTCCCTCCTCTTTTTCATTCTCTCTCTCTCTAATTATAGTTTGCATTTCAGAGACTTTGGACATGATGCCAGAAAACCATTGGAAACTGGCTACTTGTGATTTGACACCTTTTTAATAGCTTTGGCATCTCAATAAAATAATAAAATAAAACTGGTTAAAATATGACACAAATCATTAATTTATCTACTGTATTATTTTAAATTAATGATGCCATTATTGTGGTGGTGACACACAACATACATCTGGCTCTTGCTTCGGTTCACTTGATACCTGTGACATCTCCTCGGCACTTAGATTAGAAGCAGAGAATAATTTGCGGTGCATTATTTTTTCATTAATGCGCACTTAAGATTTTTAATGCAATAGCTACTTTAATAGTTTCTCCCTTAATAACAGTACTGTATGTATGAGTGAGAGTAATGGTCTTCATTTGGAGGGGAATTAAAAGAGAGTGCACATGCAATGAAAGTTATGAAAACTGTAATATGCAACTTCAAAACAGAGGGTATTTTTATTTCTCACACACAAAAGCATCTCTAATTATTTTTCATAACCTGCAGCATTGTGCTGTAATACTGTTCAGATCCTGTTTTAACCTGTCTATCTCTGATGGCACACACACTTACACACTATCTTCATTCCTAACCCTAATCGTAATCAGTGAGAGTTACAGATTTTGTTGCCATAAATGAAGTTTCAGTGTAAACTGCAGGCTTTACATACGTATTAAGATTGATGTTGGACAAGATACTCCAAGATATTTGGGAAGTCTGAGGGTGAAATTACAGTCCAGTACAATTATCCCAGAACGTTAACAGCAGTAGAAAAAACATCTCAATCAGGACAGAGTAGAATTAATCATTAGTTAGTGCTGCGTGTTAGTGTTGTCAAGTTAAGTATAGCTCCTACAGACAGTGGACAAACAGTGGACTAAATGTCGCACTAACAAGACAAGAAGCAAATATATTATAAATATGTATAGGGATGTTTAGACACAAAGTGAAGCTCTAAAACTGCCTTAATAGTGGACATAAAGTCACTGTAATGCATTACCTTGATTGTCTCACTGCTTTCATCAAAAGCTGTTAACAGCAATATGATAACACCAGATGCTCCATTTATTATTAAGAATAATCAGCAACGTACTTTAGCAAGTTGGCAGTTTAAAATCAAAATGTGCAGTCACATGTGTGAATTTATAGTCATTGTTATTGCATTGGAGGCTAGATTCCATGTTTAATGATGCAAGATTTATTATAAATGTTAAAAGAAATAGCTGTCAAAATTAACACGTTAATGCACGCAATAAATAACAAAAGTTTAACTCGTTAATTTGTAATTTTTCTTTTAAAAGCATTTAGCGTTAATTAAGCATTAACCAGTAAAAACACTGGTGGGACTAGAGCGGAACCTTTGCGATATTTCTGCACGGATTCATTATACTTATGGAAAAACCACTACACACACAACAGTGATGGGAAAGGACCTCTCAATGCTATTTTTATGTATAAAATAAGGCCAGAAGGGGAATTGTGTCAGAAAGCAAGTACTCTTTCAGGCACAATTTAATTAACACAGCAGCACGTTAAGTCTTAACTATCACGAAAATGCAGAATGAGACATTGTATGCAGTGCTTTTCATGTGGAGATCAAAGCGGTGGTTGATACTGGCATTGACACGCAAATCAGGAGCGAGGATTCACAATTGCTGTAGCAAAGTGGATGGCCACGGTCTCCCAGGTGATTAATATTGTGGAGGATGAGAGTTTAAGAGATTTAATGCACACTGCAATGAATATGTAACCTATGTGGGGAACAGTTCTTTCAATTAGTCAAACTCCCATTAGGACTTTGGGAAACGTTTAATGTTACTTGAATTGTTGCTATGTTAGTGCATAGTGTTTGAAAAAAAAAAAGCTGTCAGTCCATACAAAATCTTAAGATTTTGTATGGACTGACAGCACATACAATTAACCTAGCATAAGAAGCTTGTTTTAAATATCAAATGTATGTTTCCAAAACAGTAGATTTTGACAAAATGTCATCTGCATTCATTGCCATTTTCTTTTAATTATCAACAAATTTTATATTTAGCATTTAATCCAATCCTGTTACTGAAAGACTTTACCCCATTACAATAAATAAATAAACTTTTACATTTAAATTTAGCTGACGTTTTCATCCAAAGTGACTTAAAATATGAGTAAGGATACAACATAAGCGATTAGGAGATTGTAACGCAAAACGTGCTGCATTACAATTGCATCAGAAAAGTACTAGCCAAGATAGAGATTAGAGATAAATAAATAACATTCCTTTAAATTGTGACAACTAAGAGGCAGGTAACAGCGCTGTGGAAATTCTAAACCTCATATAAAATGAATAGAAAATACAGCAGATCATACAATATTTAGTTTGACCTCCTGAGGTTGATGATAAACATTTGTTGAAGGTTCAGCACATTCTGGCTATAGCCAGTGAAAGAATGTGCTGAACCTTCTAAAATGTTTTTAGACCCTATAATATTTAGACCCTATTTGGTAAACAAACAAACAAACTAACAAATTAACTAACTAACTAACTAACTATCTGGCACCAACAATCATATGCCACGGTCCAAAAAAATCCCCATTCTGGTGGTTGACGTAAACACTAACTGAAGCTCAAAAGTGTCAATATTTTGTGCGGCTATCATTATTTTCCAGCACTACTTTAACCCTCTTGGGCATGGAGTTCACCAGAGCTTCACAGGTTGCCACTGGAGTCCTCTTCCACTCCTCCATGACGACATCACAGAGCTGGCGGATGTTAGAGACCATGTGCTCCTCCACCTTCCATTTGAGGATGCCCCACAGATGCTCAATAGTGTTTAGGTCTGGAGAAAGGCTTGGCCAGTCCATCACCTTTACCCTAAGCTTCTTTAGCAAGGCAGTGGTTGTCTTGGAGGTGTGTTTGGGTTTGTTATCATGCTGGAATACTTCCCTGCGGCCCAGTCTCCGAAGGGAGGGGATCATGCTCTGCTTCAGCATGTCGCAGTACATGTTGGGATTCATGGTTCCCTCAATGAACTGTAGCTCCCAAGTGCCAGCAGCACTCATGCAGCCTCAGACCATGACACTCCCACCACCATGCTTGACTGTAGGCAAGACACACTTGTCTTTGTACTCTCACCTGGTTTCAACCACACACGCTTGACACCATCTGAACCAAATAAGTTTATCTTGGTCTCATCAGACCACAGGACATGGTTCCAGTAATCCATGTCCTTAGTCTGCTTGTCTTCATCAAACTGTTTGCGGGCTTTCTTGTGCATCATCTTTAGAAGAGGCTTCCTTCTGGGATGACAGCCATGCAGACCAGTTTGATGCAGTGTGTGGTGTATGGTCTGATCACTGACAGGCTGACCCCCCACCCCTTCAACCTCTGCAGCAATGCTGGCAGCACTCATACGTCTATTTCCCAAAGACAACCTCTGGATATGACACTGAGCATGTGCACTCAACTTCTTTGGTCGTCCATGGCGAGGCCTGTTCTGAGTGGAACCTGTCCTGTTAAACCACTGTATATGGTCTTGGACACTGTGCTGCAGCTCAGTGTCAGGGTCTTGGCAATCTTCTTATAGCCTAGGCCATCTTTATGTAGAGCAACAATTCTTTTTTTCAGATCCTCAGAGAGTTCTTTACCATGAGGTGCAATGTTGAACTTCAAGTGACAAGTATGAGTGAGTGTGAGAGCAATGACACTAAATTTAACACACCTGCTCCCCATTCACACCTGAGACCTTGTAACACTAATGAGTCACATGACACCGGGGAGGGAAAATGGCTAATTGGGCCCAATTTGGACATTTTTACTTATGGAGTGTACTCACTTTTGTTGCCAGCGGTTTAGACATTAATGGCTGTGTGTTGAGTTATTTTGAGGGGACAGCAAATATACACTGTTATACAAGCTGTACACGCACTACTTTACATTGTAGCAAAGTGTAATTTCTTCAGTGTTGTCACATGAAAAGATAGAATCAAATATTTACAAAAATGTGAGGGGTGTACTCACTTTTGTGAGATACTGTATGTGTGTGTATGTATATATATATATATATATATATATATATATATATATATATTATTGTTATTATTATTATTCAGATAATATTTAATATCCCATTCTAATTGCATAATTACATAATATACACATGATTACATATGCAGATAAACAACTCACAATTCATACTGTTTCTGAGTAGAAGCCCTTTATTATTGATAAAGTGTTTTTAATTCTATATTGCTTGCTTTGTATGTTTGTTTTTTTACTTATATTAGGATTTGTAATAAGATGACTTCCACTAGATAAAGCATAAACCAGTTTGCTACACCATGAAAGCCTTCCATCATTGTAGCACTTACCTCGATTCTATTAAGTAGCACAACAACAAGACAGATAACAAAACACATACTGGTGTATTCTACTGTCCATTGTCTTGTTCCTCACATAAGCTATCCCCACCGGTGAGGCCCTCCTTCAATGCCAGCTTGTACCTGAGCTCAACACAGTCAGTATGATTTATTCTGCTTATTAGAATTAATTATGACTTAGACAAACACTGCTGCAGCTCACACAACAAACTAGCAGAGAGGTGAGGACTGCACCTACTGCCACTGCGCAGTAAGCTCCAGTCCAGGCTGCTCCTCTGAGCTTCACATTGTTTTAAATCTAATTTAACATACGGATCCGTTTTCAGGCCCATTTAAAAGCCTCTGTGATAAAACACCTCCTCTTTCCACTGCAAACTAACTTGCATTAGCATATAAAACACTGGCTGGAGGTGAAGGCATATATTACTGCATTTCTTTTTGTGTGTGTTAGAAAATGAGTTTACATAATTGCAGGATATTTTTTGCCTTAAGTGAAGATGTGAAGCCGTGTCAGTGTAAGCTGGGAAACCCCACAGCCGTAGCTAGTAGCCATCTTAAGTTCTGCTCTCCGGAGATAATGTAGCCCAGCCAAAATGAGGACACTGATTCGACACTGCCACAACAGCTGTAACTATTCATGATCTTCCAAAATGTCTGTTCAACAACTTCAAACTACTCAGTACAGTGTCTCTGAGCATGCGAGAGGCTCACTCCTGCCATCTTTAAAAAGATTCACCCAAAATTAAAATTCTGTAATTTTTTACTCACACTCATTTAAATCCAAACACGTATGTCTTTCTGTTCATGTGGAACACAAAAGGTGTATTTTAAAAAGGCCTTTACAGGGTTTAATGTCAAGTGAATAGTGACTTTGGTCTGTCATGCTTGGAAAAAAATAAAAAAAATAAAACAACAGTAAAACTAATCAATATCATTCAGGCATAATATTCCATGTCTTCTAAAGCCATACGATCACTTTGAATGTTGAACAGAATGAAATTTTAATTGTTATTCACTCTCAAATCTCAGTGGCTCTTGCGACATGAGAACCAATGAGGTTTGCTGTTATCGATATAGTCGTAATATTTGATTGTTATAGATTTGATTTGAGAGGAAATAATTACTTAAATGTCATTCTGTTTATTGCACAAAGTTAGATGTCTTCAGAAGACTTGGAATAGGGAGCATGAGTTGGATTAATTAATTTTGCATGGTTTTAAGATGTTTTTTGTTTGTTTTTTCCAAGATTGACAAACTAGAGTCACTATTAATTTGCATAATGGTTAATAAACCATCAGAAGCTTTTTTAGAAATGCATATTTTTTTAAAATATTCAACAGAAGAAAGTTTAAACTTCATGAGGGTGAATAAAATATGACTGAATTCAAAATTTTGGGTGAAGTATTCCATTAACGGAACGTTATAGATTTGCATACGCTGCATTCGTAATAAAACTCACCAGAATTTGATGGCAAAATTGGCTCATTCATGAGAATGGCATGTTATTCTTTTGACTGTAAATCATGCCGACTTAAGGGAATAAAGGGTAATTCAGAATCACCTGCAGGCCTTTCAGGCTTTCCACTCATTAGAGAGCTCTCTTATCAGAACTCCTCAAACTTATATCATCAAATATGACAAATGGAGAGAGAATTAGAGAGGGAAAGAGAGTGGAGGGTGTAAAAGAAATATGGAGGGAGAGATCGACTAAACACACCTCTCTCATTTCTTAATAACAGAGTGAGGCAGCCCAAAGGAACGTGTACTGTGAGTCCAAATACAGCATCAGTGGAGTAAATTAGTCTACACTAATGTCGATGCTCAGCTACATCAAACACTCGTCAGGTTAGTCATTAATGAAGACAGCAGATTTGGGCCTCAGCATGTTGAAGCAAGAGACATGATTATCCAGTCCTGATCCAACACAGCCCGTAATGGTGGGAACCGAGGTAGTACATCTGTATATGACAGTCACCCGAGGCTGTATGGAGGGCTGGAAGATAGCATTTTCCACAGGTGAGATGCGCTCGCTGACACAGATGCAGTAACTCACCTGCCCATTGCACAAGCTCTCCACCCCTTACCTGTCCCCTCCAGCTTTATGTGTGCACCTGTGCGTGGGTATGTGAATGTGTGTGTGTGTGTGTGTGTGTGTGTGTGTGTGTGTGTGTGTGTGTGTGTGTGTGGGTGTGAGAGAGAGAGACAGCCTTATTTTCCATTAGCCGAACGACGCCTGCTGGTAAATGAAGAGATTTTACAAACAACAATCTATATATGCAATCCATATGAGACAATGCCTTTCTGTTCTATAACACCATTAGCCTTCCATTCACTGATGTGTGTGAGTACCTCAAAGGTGTGCTCACATTATCTCTGAGTTCTGTCATATGCCCTGTCAACCCCTGCTATTAGCACTGCAGTGTGTGTTTGTGTTGCCATAATGAGCATGGAAAGTTCCTGTTCATCAGAAATACTGGAGGGCTGTTTTTACGACAGTTGCGTCAAGCAATAGAGTAATAAGCAATAATGCGTAAATAACGAACACTATTAGACAGCTCCACAATGCATATGTGTGTACGCACACATACTTAGGTAAGACAGAGGAAAAAGTGGGTGGGAGGAGGGACTTTTTAAAGTTCAAACAGTTCATGGTGAATGTTTCAAACCCAATTCACCACTCAAGTAATCAGGCAGGCAGAAAGAGAATATACAAACCATTAAACAAACGCTTTGAGGAGAGAAGAAACACCTGCCTACTTTTTCTTGCTTTCAATACTTAGAAAGTAGAGAACATTAAGGCAGAGAGGAGAGGAATAATCTGAACCACACAGTAGTCATCAGGACTGTACAGAACCCCTCCACTCTACATAACCCCATGGATCAGTATCCAAAGCACGATTGAGGCCTGGTCTAAACATATGATCCAAAAGTTTGGTTCCTGGTGTGGTCTAGAACTAGACATTCGTATTTTAAAGACCATCCAATAATTATTAGAGTGCTCATAGTATTAGAGAAAATATAAAATGTATTGAGGACATTTTAAAACAAAAGTTTAGTGCTAAAACGATGCATGAACATGCACTGTAAACTAGTTTCTCTCTTAGTGTTTATTATCTATGAACTGTAGTGAAAAATCACTTACATTTCATGTTGTTTTTCACAAAATCCTATCGTATGCATTCGGACGACTTGGAATATGATACACGAGTTGCATGGACTACTTTTATGATACTTCTGGGGGCTTTTTTAAGCTTTAACTTTGCGTGGACATTATTTTTTTGGCTTTGTTATATGCAACACATAATTTAATTTAATTGAAACTGACTGATCACAGTTCAGGACAGTCAAGGGTTAAACTTTTGATATGTGACAAAACAGCATGGTGCCGATAACAGTGGAGTTTGTCTTTGGGAGAAAGGCCAACAAAACTACTTCTGGTAAGAAACCTAATAATGTTTTTACGTTGAAACATGTTTGAGTCAGAAGAGTCTCTAGTTTCATCCGAAATCCCATTTGTTTTTATTAAATATTTTGTAATCGTGAAACCACACTGCTAAATACAATGTATATTATTGTGGACATCAGCACTAGCTTTTCATTAGAAATCCTATATTTACGGTGCATTTTCATATTAAGAAAATGCATTGAGGCTTTATATGTAATTAGGATGAAAATAAGGTGCATTTCAAACTGTTCTGAGACCAGTGGAGACAGAGAGTACACTGGAAGTAAAGCCATTCACCAAATAAGTAGCAAGAGTGCATCCTATAGCTCTGATATGAAGCAAAGAGCATTCAATGCAAACTTCTTATCAAAAGTTGATGTTTGAACCACTTAACATGTTTGGCAGACATGGGACAATGGTAATCAGTACATAGATTCAGAATATATAATGTTTAATTTTATTTTAACATGGTTGGCATTGACATGACGATGCTGGCCATTAGTGGTATCAGAATGAATTATGCTATTAACGATGCTTCAGCACTGGCTACCACTTGTTTGTTTGACAGTACAATGAGAGAACACCGAGATTGTATTGCCAAAGTAGAATAAACATATGGTAACATAAATGTAAAATTAAGTAAAATTATTTTTATTTGTATAGTTTTTTCTTTGTGCTTTTCCCAAAACACATTATTATTCATAGAAAATTAGCTGTAATGTCTGTAACGTCTCAAAAAAATGAATAACCAACACTCCTGGAAACATAAACAATTTGATAAAAACATGTATTTCTACACTTTCTATAGCTTAGCATTATATAAAATGTCACTTAGTCGTGCTGTCCACGTATCAAGTACTTACATTTTAAAGAAAAATATTTGATCTGTATAAATAATAATAATAATTTCCCATGTTTATTAGGTGCTACTAGTTACAAATCAAAAAAAGGAAATGGAAAATGTACACAGCAGTCACATTTGGGTCTCAGGAGGTTAAAGAGAGTCACTTTCAACTGCATTTGTACTGAAATGGTACTGAGATGGACCGGGATATTTTTAAAAACATATTTTGTGTTCCACATATGAAAAAAAGTCATCCAGGCTGGAGTAACTAGTGAAATAATTTTCAATTTTGGATAACCTATTCCCTTCTCAAAACAAATTAGCACATTTTCAATACCTATAAAATGTTCAAAGACCCAATAACCATGATTTGATCCAGAACAAAAAGGCCAAGAATGAGTCAGAACCTCAACAAATCAACAGAGTGCACTTGAACACTGCCAATTTTGTGACTGTGCCCATCACTCTTGGACACTGCCCCATTAAAGATGGCTGTTACAGCTGATAATTCATCGGTAAACCAAATAAGCACACTTCTTCCAGGAGAAAAGTCTGAGAAAACCAAAAAGAATGAGAGTATGAAAGAATGGGTGTTTGAAGGGGTGAAACCACACTTGGGGTTTCATGCTATTGAGCTGATCTTCCTTCCACCCTCCCTCGCTGCATGAGTCCCTCATTAAAGAGCAGCCCTGAAACTGGAGCTCGGCTTAATGTTTGCCGTGTTTGGAGAAGCACACAACCCATTTGGCCATAATAGCAACCTTTTCAGAAACAAACCTCAAACGAAAGGAGGCCAACCTAGCCAGCCGGCATCAGATTATTTTGAAAAGGAGAATGATATGACCATGAAAAATTGTAAGCTGCAATTGAAAATAAACCAAAGTGCACAGCGCACCATCCATCCATCGCTCTTATCCTATATGCACAAACATGCTCCTGCTCTGCTCTTAAATGTGGATATGTATATGTGTGTACCTTCATCACTCTCCACACAGGAAAGATGTGTACGAGGGGCCTTCACACTATCCAGACCTTCATTCCAGTCTGAGGCAGTCACTGTGAATTTATTAGTTATACATGACGTCTCTCTCTGACTGTAGCTCTTAGATTGAGGGTTGAAAGCATATTAACTCAGATTTTACAATTGTGTATAAATATATTAATGTCAAAGAGTTTGTGAAAGTCAAAAGAGCCTGCTAAAATGTGTTCCCCTGTCTGTGACACAATCACACAGGCAGTATTTCATCTGTAATCACATAATTACTGGAGTGGTGCATTTGGCGGACACGTTACATGCCTCCAGCAGAACTCGCTGAGGTAGAGCAGGACATGTCAAACTCTCACAGGCCAAATGCTTCTTTCACCATCACTTTCAACACAATTTGGCAGTCTCCCTAATTCCCCCTCACTCTCTCATTTGTGACCAATTTTAATATGTACAAACTATCATAATTGGGAAAAACTGACACTAAACTAAAATCCATTTTCATGTTTTTTATACATACTATACATAATATATTATAAAATATGAAACCTTTAACACCTACCTTCATGAAAATGCCACTAGACAGTAACAACACTCGAATGATCATTTTACTTTGGCAGCCATAAAATATTAAAACTACAATAACAATATATATACTGAAGGATTCAATGAAAAATCTAAAACTAACAATCAGAGTGACTACTCAAAATGAAACTAAATTGAGAGGACAAATTGAAAATAAAACATAAGTAAAAACTAAATAAAGATTCCAAAACTATATTAGAAAACTGATATTTCTGGTTTGGGATGCTGATTGGTCAAATGCTGTATTTTACGTTGTTTTCATGTCATGTCAGAATTACCATAATAAAAAGATTCTGACTTCTGATGTTAAAGTCCTTCACAAGTTTGAAATTCTCCAACTTGACCCTTGTGACATCATGTAAAAAGACCCAAAATGCAGTGGCCTAAACAGATAAAGTATTTTACAAATATTTCTGTTTGCTATGTAAGGGATAATGTAAAGTCCACCATTTTTAATTGCAAAATAACCCTGACTTAAGGGTTTCTTTCGCAATAACAACCAGCTGACTACATTATCCCACTTATTGTATGGCTACTAACCAAATAAATAAATAAATAAATGGTCATGACATATTGATTTGAGTTTACATTGTTATTATGTGTGAAGAAAGAAATCGCTAAACAGCTGAATTCCACCTCCAGTTTGTGTCGGAGATCTGTTGGTGTTTATTTAGCAAAAAAGACTGCTCATTATCCAGTTTATTACATGATAACTTATTTTCTAAAATCAACAAAAAAAGCCACAGATGGATCTATTTTGCTACGAGTGTTGCCATAGAAACAAATCATTTAGAGGTCAGTGGATGTAAACAGCTTCAAGTAGAATGTCAGAATTGTCATCTCATGATTACAGTAACTCTTGACACTAAGTGCATGCATCATTATTCGTGATAAAGCACAGCAATGACTACACTGAATAAATTTTTTTTTATCAATGCACAGCACAATAGCTCATTATTTTTGTTGCATAGCAATGTTCTATTTACTATTTGGTATTAGGGACTATTTTAATAAGCGTATGCTGTTAAAATTGTTTTATGTGGTAACTGTTTTTAATAAAAGCAATAAGGCATTCAAGGCTGTGCCATATTGTGAATATAGTCACGGCTAGTTAAATACACTTCACATCGTGCCTAACAACTCCCTTCAGTCGTGACTATATTCAAAATACAGCACGGACTCTTGTAGTACATTGCTTAAATAAGCCTGTTTGAAGCCATCTACATACTTACTCCCAATCTCCTTTCTGACCTCCCATATTCTTCTTTCTACTCACCACGTTTGTCTTTCCATGCCCGCACACACCGACTCTATCATCCCTAGCTGAGGGGGAAAGTTTGTGCATGTTGGTTCAGCTATGTCTTTTTCTTTCTCTGTGTGTGGGGGGAGATAGCTGTGATCAGCCATGCATTCCAATATGAGTTAATACCTTTACCTGTACTCTCAAACATATGCTTCATGGCCCAGAGCTATAGAGCAGAGAACACTCCTCACACCTGCAGAAACTTAGTAGCAATTTGTCTCTCTCATGTTTAAGGCGGTTTTATGAAAGACTGCGGACAAGGTGAAACAAAGAACACGACGTGAACGCACAAACTGATGGGTGTACACAAACATGCACAGAATCCATTCTGAACATACCAGAAGCCGTGATTGTCATATATGTTTCAATGTACACGTTGCATTTGGAAATACCAATGATTTAAAACAGTACATGACATTCATGAGCTGTTCTCACTTCAACTATTAATAGTATGAGGAATGAGAAATGAGTGCTAATTCCTCTCCTCTCTGTACAAATGTACAGTACACTATAGCAATTTTTACATTCTGGTGTAAGACCGGTTTTCAATTTCTGTGAGAGAGTGTCAGGCAAATACAGAACGTTCTGAGAAAAGTTTGGGGTGGTTACAGTAACTTCAGAGCAATAGCATGGCTTGGGGTCACTGTCGTTCCACCTTCCACGTCTGTTAGCCTAGCATCATCCCTGTGCCTTCCAGACACACATACACACACGCGCATGTACACAAATGCTCAAGAGCACGCAGCTACTGAGGCTTTCCTCCCATTAACAAGCCTTTCAAGACAGCTTTCCATCCCTGACTAAAAGCGATCAGCAAAAGACTTGGGCTGGCCTGCCTGCTCAAATCCAGTCATGGATATCAGCAGCTCTCTGTGCTCTCCAGGCTGCTGGGGGCTAGGCTTTAGCACTATGCAATGTTATGCTACGACAGGGCGGGACTTCATCATAAGGGATTGTAAAGAGCTGTGACACATGCTTATCCACACACCCTGTGAACTGGCATGACTAAAGTTGGAATAAATAAATAAATTACTATATAAAATGTTGCTTTATATTTAATAGATCATTGTACTGTCGATCCACATAGTTTCACTTTAAGGAACTTACCAAATTTCTTTAGGCCATCGACTTCCAGAAGATTCATGTTAGGACATCAAAGTCAACTCATTAGAAACTTCAGAAGTGATTCTGCTCTTTTCAGAAGGTTGACGGGGATTCATTTTTGCAGGGGTCACCGAGTGGCTCTCCTGAGCTTAACTACAAGGGTTTCTGAAATGTATGACCCATTAAAACCTGGTATTACAATGCATCTCGGGTGATCTGATTGAATGTGGTCAGATGTGAGACATCATTGTTTACACCTGGTCACTTAAATGTGTCTCCTGTGACCACATGTGATCGGATTTGGAGGGGAGGTTCTCTAATTTCATGACGACATACATTAATCACTATGTCAGTGTGTTACTGCATGATATTAAAGTGCAACAAAGTCAGAAAAGACAAAGCAAGCACAAAAATAAGGGCACGTTGTTTCTCCCAGATGCAGTTAAATTTAATCTTAGTACAAACGCAACACCTCAAGCAGAATTATAATTTTTTTAGTAGATTACCTGTGTTAAAGGAGTTTCAGGTGTTTGTGCTTCTCATCTGTCTTGATATCAAACACACTGAAGCCTTTTCAAATTTTCCGATCGGACGGTTATCTCCCTTTAAAGCAGCAAGCAACTGGCAAAGTTTAAACTATTGTTTTATTGCAGCGGTTGATTGACAGGTCAGGGGTTGTGCTTCAATGCATATGGGATGGATTTGCATTTACACCACAACTGCCATGCGGTCACATGCGTTTTTGACCACGTTCATCACAAAACATTTTAGACCTTGTTTGGACCTGTATTTAGGGCTGACCACACGTGTTCGTATCACCCAAAACGTATCATAATACCAGGTAGAAATGGGGTCTATAGTATCACAATTAGTCTAGACTGCATATTTGTCTGTTCACACTGAAGATGGGTTTTAGTTAAGTCTGGGTTAAGTCTGCTTAACAAGAAAGATGTCCTGAGAATTCATGCATGTCAAGGCAATGAATAGCAAAAGTCCTCCACCAGAAGAACAGTATTGAAAACACTGTCATGCTATCTGTTGATGTGCCTTTTGTTTCTTAAATTGGCTGCAGGGAAAAGCTATATAAAACAAGGTTGAGAGCCAGCTGTGATCTCTTACGCAAATGTGATGTATATGAAAGAAGAGTAACTGGAGACAGTGTATCTCATACAGGACTGGTTTGGGTTAGAAGGAAAAGTCTTAAAAGGGAAACTAAACAGTGAACACTTGGGCAGCTTTGGCCTATCAAAAACAACCAAGGACACTCTCTGATACACACAGAGAAAAATCAGTGGGTTTATCAGCTCTATACCTTAACAACAGTAAATGATTTAGTCATTATGAACTAACCACGAACAATATTTTTTAAAGCATTTATTAATCTTGGTTCATGTTAATTTATAAATTTGCAATTGTTCATTGTTAGTTCATATTGCATTAAGTAATGTTTACATATGCAAATGTTAATGAACAAAAGTACTAGTATATGTTGAAATAATATTAACCAAGATTAATAAGTGCTGTAAAAGTATTGTTCATTTTTGCATACAGTGACTAATCTAGTATATTGATGTTAACTAATAGAACCTTATTTTAAAAGTGTTACCTTAATAACTTAAGAGTAAAAAAATAAAACAATAGTAGTAGGAAGTTGCTTCCAGGGTGTTTAACCTTACCTCCACTAGTGTTTATTTGTAGAAGGGATAGGCAGACCCTGATGAAGGCTCTTTAGCCACAATGTGTCTGTTTTTTGTTTTTTTGTTTTTTATGTATTAGCCCAATTTTTAATAAAGGCTTTTTTATCTTTATACCATACCCAACGCAAGTGCAATGGATTTGTCTTTCATATATATGAATAACTTAAAAAAAATATAGATATTTTGTTTACTAGCTGCATTTATAGAATAATCAATTAAATCCAAGTGCATAGATATGAATGAAATAGATATGTTCAATTGGATTTAAATTGGTGACATAATCGACAACAGCAGATACGTACTGAAACAATGCAGTTTGAAAAATTGCTTAATATTTCTGACAAGTTTGAAACATCTTGAGATTGACACAGGGTTAAAGGGTTTTTAAATTGCCACATATAAGACAGCAAGACATTTTAGGGATGTGGGCTTGACAACAAGCCGGAAGCTACTGCTGAAATTGTAGGATTACTGGAACTGGCGGTCTTCTGGGACCGAGGTTTGAGATTGTTGATGATGGACTAAATTCAATCGAGAAACAGGGCTGGGTAACATGAACTGGACAGAAATGAG
The DNA here is from genome assembly GCA_032164185.1 of Moxostoma hubbsi. NCBI lineage: Eukaryota > Metazoa > Chordata > Actinopteri > Cypriniformes > Catostomidae > Moxostoma > Moxostoma hubbsi. The sequence continues at coordinate 29,895,257 of JAVLUX010000003.1, read as the reverse complement.
CTCTAATACTATAAGAGGGGTTTTGGGGTTTTATGGATTAATTCAGAGGTTGGCTTTTACAGTCAGAGTGTCAGCTGGACAGTTTGTCTTTTCTTTATCCTGTCATTTTGCAAAAGTTTGTATTCATGAGTATTAGTGCAGAGTTAGCCTTCTCAATGAACTCTGGACAGATTATAAAGGCTGTGGCACATGCTGGTAAAATGGCTCAGTGGCAAAGCTGAGAGCTTTTAGTAGGTGATTAGGTAACGCGGGACTGTTTACAGAGGTAGTGCCCAAAGTTTGAGTTGGATAACAATCACTGGGATGGAATCTGTAGTTGGCTTCCATTAGAAGCCTCCATGCCTGATCCAGCTGACTTGAAGTTTTCAGCCTATATCCTCTAGCAACTGTCACTATGACCCCATCAGCCAGCCAACCAGAAACTCATTAAGATGCAGTAATCCAGAGAAAAAGTAGTCTGGCAAGAGCACCAAGGGTGATGCCAGAGAGTAAGGGAGAAGGAGTAGGCCACGATGACCCTAAATAGGAATAAGGGAAACATGTGTTTCTTGCATCTACTTTAGTGGGATGACGTCACCAAATAAAGAAAAAACAAACGTCTAAAGATGGTTTTGATTGTCTTAATGAGGTCTAGGTACTTGTCCACCTATATTGAGAGTTTGGGCAAGAATGAATTCAAAGGACAGAAGACGAGGAGTGGGTCAGGCCTTCAGATGGAGGAAGAGAACAAGAGAAAAAGAGTGCTTTCTGGGTTGGCACCTAATCAAAGGGATTAGGTTTGAAGAAGCCAAGCCTACAGGTTATCCTACAGGAAGCATACCAAGCAGTTATCAAAAACACCTCAGTTCAAAGCAGCTCAATTTTCCTATATTTCCCATTTGGCCCAAGCCTCCAGGGTTTGTTTCTATCTAATAAAGGGTGTCAGAGATGTTTGTACTTGCATGCTCTCAGAGACAAAGAGGGAGAGGAAAGTGTGTGTTTAAATGTAGTCCAGGTCTGTCCTCATTCTCACAGCACAATCAATCACCCCAAAGACAGTCAGAGTAGAAACGTGAGATGCCTGCATCTCTGACTTGGAGATTTAGCACAAAACAAGCAGTACAGGTAGTCACTCAAAGTTAACCTGTGATTAACCTGTCACTGATAGTGTATGTTTTAGAATGGAAATGGATTTGCAATATATGTAGGTGATATCGTTTTCATCTCAAGGCTAATTTATACTTACTGGGCAAACAGGCTTCTTTAAATTTGCCTAAAAAATATGACAAAATGCACTGATGTTTTTGGTCTTCTAAGGTGTTCATTTGATAACATTTCTCGAGTTTGCGCACATCCCTAAAATTCTTGACCTTACCTGGAATACTTGGCTAGCCGAAGAGTGTTGATGATTGGTTAAATTTAATTATGGGTTGATTTGGACATGACAATCGTTATTTTCTATCGCATATTCCAGCAGAGGAGATCGTAACTACTGTAGAACTACGTTACTATCTTAATGTTAAAAATGTATAACTTGGAAGCCTGTCTCTCCATAGTTGTTCAAAAGTACACTTTTTTTAGATAATGCAAAAAGTGGAAAGGTCCCCATTACACCAGACAACATTGTATTTACCTATATATTCTTTTTTTTTAAATGATATTGTTGACTTTTGTATGAAAAAGTGCTTGCTAAGTTCCTCATTTAAGATTCAACTTTATTGTCATTGTGCAGAGTACAGAGCCAATGAAATGAAGTTTTTTGCATATCAGGTCAGAGCACAGGGTCAGCCATGAAACAGCGCCCCTGGAGCAGATAGGGTCAAGGGCCTTGCTCAAGGGCCCAACAGTGGTATCTTGACGTTGCTGGGGCTTGAACCCCCAACCTTTTGGTCAGTAACCCAGAGCCTTAACCGCTGAGCTACCACTGACATACCACTTGTATTGATTTGGATAAAAGTGTCTGCTAAATGACTAAATGTATATAGCAAGTTCAATAATGCAAAGAGGTGATTTAATGTTACCAACGAAGCACATAGAATAAACACAGGCTTTTTTTTGCCTATAGTGAAAAAAGATTGTCTTCCTCCGCTGTATAAATTAGGCAACAGGTTGACCATAATTATATTTTTTCAGTAATATATTGTTTAATTAAAATAATAATATTTGTACTGATGGTTACTTTGTGTAGATTTTTTATAGGTGAAAGTACAGTAATAAGTTGTATGTCTATGATGTCCTCAAAATCACATGCAACATCCCTATCAATACAGTAGCACTGAAATTATGGGTATAATCACTAAATTACTAAACTAAACTTACTCTTGCTTCCATGGTTGAGTTGAAACATTTGCAGTAATAGCTCTAGGCATGATGTCTGACTGTATGTGCACCAACACACTGTCTTAACCACTTAAAAACTCATCCTCTGGTTGTCTGATAGCTCCTTCGACAGTTTACTCTACTAAAATCTGAGGGATCCCACATTACAGCTTTACATTACTGAGGCCTAGACCTGCCAAAGCCGAGGTATAGCTTCAATAGAGCCATCCATCTGTCTGCTGTTAGTGCCATTACATCCAGATGGGCCTTTAATTGTATTTCTATCCAAATTGCTACTTGGAAAAGAATCTAAAATAACATACAAACAACAGCAACTATGATAACAAGTAGAGCCAGAGTGGAACGGAAAGGATATCAAACCCATGACTTACAAATTTCAATGCTGCCCTTTGAAAGCAGATCCCCTAACATTACAGCAACGTATTGATTTACTCAGCAATTTGGTGTCACTCTCTCGCAGCCAGCACACCGGCCTGAACCGCACAGGAGGTCCGGCAAATAGCAGTCATCTGATTTTTCCAAAACATTAAAGATTAATACCTTGAATCTTTACAGAGGGAGTGAGAGTGGAAAAAAAGACAGAACAAATGAAAAAAAGTAATAATAAAGGGGAGGTCAAATTGGTATTTGGAGAAAGTAAGTTAGGGAGCAAAATTAGATATCTAGACCCAGAAGTAACTTTAATAAGAGGTAATAAGAAAATGTCTGACTTTTGTGTACAGGATTGAAAACGTGCTCACAGAAAAAGAAGCGGCTGCTGCTCTCAACAAACACAATCTCATCTGACAAAGAAGACGTTGTACTATAAAATAAAGTAATTTATTCGGGAGCTCATTCTCCCATTTGAACATGGTGGATGGATTAGGGCTGGCACAAGAACAAATACTTTAAAAGAAGGCAGTAAAATAAAGAACAACAAATCGATAGCATATTTCAAGTTCAAAAACAAGGAGTTCAATGCTGTGGTCAAGATCGTCTTTCCACAGGAAAACAAGACTAACCTTTAAAGCGCTTCGAATAATTTGTACTTTTATGCAGTTCTCCCATTCGAAGGCCTGTTGTACAGTTAAACCAAATTCTTTGTATATAACAGCATGACTCCAATGCACCTAGGGATTTAAGAGCCAAACGTTTCATGCCAAAGTGGAAAAATTACAGACACACACAGGATGGGCCAACAACACTTCTGCACTGAACTAAATTTGGTGTGTGCAAACTAGACACTTTGAGAAAGAACGATCAAAAAATAGTAATACCTGGTCCAATTCCCAAATAGAAAACATTTTTAACACTCTGCACTCCATTAAATCCTTAATAAAGGAGTAATAAATACTGTTATGAAGCTGTTACAAGCGCCCCAGGCCTGCAACAGCATCTGAAAGTGCCGTTTATGAGATGAGTGTTTATTATAGTCTGCAGCTTATCATCAGGAGGAAACTTGTGCAAAGGAGCTTTTCATTTAAATGTGGCCTAATGCTAAATGTGTAAAAGTGATCTGTTAACACACACTAGTTAGCTGCAAAATGCAGCACCTACTTTAAAAGAATAGTTCACCTGAAAAAGAAAATTCTGTTATTTAATCACTCTAATGTTCCTTTAAACACAAAAGGAGAAATTTGAGAAAGTCTTCAGAGTTTATTAGCCATATAATGAATGTGAATAGTGACTTTGGTAGGTCAAGCTCCAAAAAAAAAAGAAAAGAAAAAAAAAAGACCCCAAACCTAGAGTAAACGCAACAGATACAACTCTTGGACTATATACACTAAGACTTCAAAAGCCATGTGATCACTGTGATGAACAATTACATTTAATTTAAATTCATATAGCTGCAATGTTGATAACATCAAACCTAACTTTCATTATAATGCAATTAACTCAAGTGAAGACATTTAAAAAATCACCTTTTGTGTTCCAAGAAAGAAAGTATTTCCTTTAAGCTAAACAATATGAGTGACAGACAGTGTACACCACGACTCTTCAACTATTTTCTTATGGGGGCAAGATTAACCAGATGAAAACTCAACGGGGGTCAAACTTATTTCTGTATTTATCTTACCTAACATATTCATTGTAACTAACATGTTAAGATGAAAAACAAAACTAAACACTGTTAATTCTATGCGTTTATTTACATAGTCAGAGACATTTAAGCAAAAATTTTTTTTTTAAAGTCTGGCCATAAATAATTTTTTTCAGCCTGGCTTAAGAACAAACATGAACTCACACCCTCAACTAACAACTAGATTTGATGAACTTTGCTTTGAAAATAAAAACATTATGATAATTTTAACAATGTTGGGTTATTGTTGAAAAATTATGAAAACTGAGGATGAACATTTAGATCTGCTAAATTCTGTATCTTTGACAATATCAACCCACATACATGGATACATCGACTCTGCTTCTGAGACAGTCAATCCACGCAGCATATCACGTGGCTCGTTGTGCATGACACCGCGGAGACTCACAGCATGTGGAGGCTGATGCTTCCCTCTGCGATCCATGCACGTTTACCACGTGCCCCATTGAGAGAGAGAACCCCTAATCGCGACCCCAATCCTACACTAGTGGTATGATTTCAGAGTATACACTGGTACATAAAACATTTCCTCAATGATTTCACCCCCCCCCCCCAGACCAATTGCATCTCATCCAATTTACCAGAGCAAGATAATGTGTACATAAACAGCTCCAACTCATTCAGATATTTTAGCAGGAGTGTGCACTGCATATTTATACTGATCTGTGCTGTATTTGCATTTGTGAGCATTTTAAAAGGCTTGTCCATAACAAATGAGTGTCTTTTAAGCCGTGTTTACCATTAAACAATCTACATCCTCTGACAATCAAACGCTAGGTACTCCACATTCTACGGGACATGGGCATCTGAATTATTCACTCTGCCATTGCTGGCAATTATTCATTTTCATAGAGATAAAAATGCAAACACATTCACACACAAATGTGCTCACATAGTTGTAAGGATGCATTAACGACAGAATTTGGGATGACACAAATGATGATAGAGTGTTTATTTTAGGGTGGAATATGTCTTTAAAAATACTAAGGATAGGTAAGTGAGATGAATGAATGAAGAAGAGTGTAATGTGTAACTTTCTGAAAGAGATATTCTGTTACAATTAACAGTGTATATATATAAAACATTTGCAACTCTGCAACATTTTTGCAGAGGCCATCTGACATCTGATCACTGATTGCAAAATGTTTAATGAAAAAGACAGGATAGCCATATGTTCTTTATTCTAAAATGGGTCAAATCTTAAACCTGAGAAGGGTGATGAAAATGACAGGGATGAAAGGAGGGGAGAGTGGGGCAGCTATGAGAGGCTCATTGCTTGTAAAAGAATGCATTTATCTCTAGTCTGTCTCTTTAACTAGATTGACTTCACTAGTGTGAAGTCCCAGCAGTGACTCTTAACAGGGACTACCTGCAATGCTGCCAACCTGCTCTTCCTCTGCCTCTCTCTCTCTTTAACTACCTCCCAGATGTCAGCCCCAACACCAACATACAATAGAAAGCAAACATTACACCTACAGTGTGCTCCTAATGATACACAAACGCACAAGTATCTCAAAATCACTCTACACATAGGTGAGTAAGACTGAGCGAGCATCACAGCCAAAGCCAATCTACTGCCCAGTGTATGTCAGTTAGTGTTATGTGAAGTGTGACCTCTCAGTCTGCATGGTGGATGGGTAATTGACAGTGCTAAGTGTGGCACTCACTAGCTGGCCTGCTTTAATTAAGGAGGAACAGCATGCCACAGTCTGATGCTCCAAATGGCACCATATGTTTTCCCAGACTAACCGGCTAAATAAATGCCATCTATAGTGCAGAGTTTGATACTCTATGTGTCTTATAAAACACAGAGACCCCCTCACATTAATGTTAGCTGCCTGCAATTTAAAACAGCCCTGATAACAATGCAATAGAAGTAGTGCTGGGAAAACATGTTTATTTCTATGACTGATAGTTGACCATTAAAGCAGTATACTTTTTTTATTTTATTTTATTTTTTCATTTAAAGCAGTATACGTTTCACTTCCTGAAATTGCACTTATGTTTTCCCCCACATCCTGTGGCTAAAATTTGCATATATGCATTTCCAGGAGGTACATGCCTGCACATCCAAGCAGAGCAACTGATTGTATGTCCCAGCCATAATAAACACAGGAGTGGACTTACTATACAGAGAATGTAAACTTCACCGGCAAGTGGTGAGCCAGGTGTGGGAGAGATCGGGCAAGCTGCCATATCTCTTTGCATCGCCCATAAACGCTCAATCAATTTTATCTGAACCAGTGTCAAATGAGAAAATCCTGCGAGAGAGAGACCCAGCTTGTAAGTGATATATTTACTGAATGATTTCTTAAAATAATAGTTTTGAGATTTTAAATTCAGCAAATTAAACTTCAGCATTAAATTTGTATAATATCTGTAATACTGTAATCTTGTCATTCATTGGCAATGTACATTAAAGTTTATCTTTATCTGTATAAATGTGTCTAATTAACTCTACGTTTTAACGTACATAATTAAATAATTAAAATAAATAATGACTGATCAATTTCTTGCAAATTCTTTGAGAATAAAATACATTAAAGTAAATATACTGTATTTATGATTATATTATATTATATACAGATCGGATGTGTTTTTTTCCATCATTTGTTGTGCGCGACGGGTTATTTTGTCAGGTGTTGCGATGAGAAGACATTCCAAATGGCATAAACAATGCCTTCACAGGATATTTCAAAGGGAAAACAATAATGATGGCCACAAAGTGATTACAATTGAATTTTAGAATTTTCAATAAAAATGACTTTTTAAACAAATTGACAACAAATTAAAAAAAATTTAGTTCAGAATGACTGTTTTTTTACACCTTTCAGTTCTCTGACAGTGGAAGGTGAAGTATGAGGGGAATCTCTTCTGATTGGAACACTCCCATATGTCATATATACTGTATGTTACAGGGAAGCAAAGCAGTGCAAACCTCTTTTAAAATAATACAGACATTGCCTTTACTCAATCAAAGAGCTGTGTTAAGGTGCGGTAATACACATTAGCACGAGCCACCACAAGGGGCTGAATGTATCATGTGAATAAGAGCCGCTTAAGCATTTTGAGCGCTTTAAAACAGGACGTGGATCCTCTTCAAAAGTTTCGATGTCCGACCATTTTATGCTTCAATATGAGACACAAATCCCTGGTCTCAGGGTCCTCCTTGACTGGTCCTGACATTACAATCTGGCCATCATGCAATTAAAGTGAACCGTGACGGAGGATAACATTCTGCCTAACATGTCCTTTTCAGCATCAGAATCAAAATCTGAATGAGCTTTATTGCCAAGTATGCTTACAAACACAAAGAATTTGTCATGTTTCCAGTGCAAATGGACTGTAAATCCATACATACAAACATATGCACTACCAGTCAAAAGTTTTGAAACACTTGACTGAAATGATCTGAAGGCGTTTGCTTAAATGTTTGAAATTAGTTTTGTAGACAGAGATATATTTGTGCGACCATATTCACTTATTTCATTATAAAACTAAAATGTAATTAAAATATATATTTGTAAAATGATGACTTGGACCAAATAATAAAGAAAAGTAGCCAATAATTGCCCAACATAGATGAGAACTCCTTCAATACGGTTTAAAAAGCATCCCAGGGTGATACCTCAAGAAGTTGGTTGAGGAAATGTAAAGAGTTCATATCTGCAAATTCTAGGCAAAGGGTGGCTACTTTGAAGATGCTAAAATATAACACAGTTTTGCATTTATTTTGCATATTGTTTAGCCACAACATAATTCCCATAGTTCCATTTATGTTATTCCATAGTTTTGATGACTTTACTATTATTCTAAAATGTGAAAAGAATTATAGTAAATAATGAGTGTGTTTCAAAACTTTTGACTGGTAGTGTGCATTTAAACATATAGACATAAAAATAAAAATAAGATATAAAAGATGACAAAATTATATATATACAATAGAGCAATAATGTTATGTGCAGGTGAATTAATGTATTGAAGAAGAGTTAAGAAATGTTAAAGAATATAAATGAAATATGTATTTAAGTAGGAATGGATAGATTTAATATTGCACATGGTTATATTGACAAATGGAAAGAATTTGAGGGCAGTTTTAACTGTTCATGAGGTGGAGGGCCTGAGGGACAAAAACTGTTCCTGTGCCTGGCTGTTCTGGTGCTTTCTGTTCTGTAGAGCCGGCCCGAGGGCAACAGTTTGAAAAGGAAGTGTGCTGGGTGAATGGGGTCAATAGTGATTTTACCAGCCCTTTTCATCAATCTGGATGTGTACAGTTCGAGCAGAGTGGCTAGGGGAGTGCCAATAATCCTCTCAGCAGTCCAAACTATCCTTTGAAGTCTTTTGTGTGCCACACTAGAAAGAAAGTCAAATGGGTTTGGAAGAATATGAAGGTGAGTAAATTATTTAACGAAGGGGACACCAAACTACTGAATACTATGAATCTCAAACATCCCCAAACTACAGAGCTGCTGGGAAGGGCATAGCTTTGTTGCACTTACAATAATTCAGAGTGAAATGAACCAGTCTGATACATCTGGTGCCAGCAATTAATTAAAGGCTGGAAACAAACTGAAGCACATATATTTACTGACTACTACAAAGCAGATACACACTCAAAAATAAAGACCCTCTGGCCAAGTCTGTCCTCACTAAACCTTGACATTTTAATCAAGCTCCAGAACCACGTAATGAGGAACTGCTTAGACTTCGCTATTAGAGACTGCATGTTACTAATTAGAACCACCACAGTCTTTTATTGTACACTCTGCACACTACAATCAGCCATCAGAAACAGGTAGTAAACAGTGTGGACGAGAGAGTATACTAAAACAGTAAGCGAAGGGTACATGCATAGTACAGGATTATGTGTACTAGTCCTGTGTGTGTTCATAGAACTGTACACCTGAAGTGAAGCTCAGTAGAATGGTAAAATGTGTGTGTTATGTTCCTCTGTGCCTTACAGTTAAATCTTCTAAGATGAAAAAATGTCATATATAAACAATTGCGCACAGAAAGCATGAAAAAGGTAGGAAATACAGTCAACATCTGTGAGAAATGCTTTTAATAAGATTAATTATTATGAAATACTAAAAGGGAAGCATCTACCAGCACAAAATAAGTAATACTAACTGTACTTGATGGGCTTCAACCTAGTGTAATCTCTTGAAAACACTGCAAAATAGACATATTGGCGTTGTTCCTGTAAATTTGTTTACAGTAGTTTTTCCTCTAGATCAACTGTTAGAGAACATTACAGTACTAGCTTTTTTTATAAAAAAGTTCACATTGGATAAAAGTATTTTCCAAAAGCATAGATGCATATAAATGTATGTAAAAAAAAACATTAAATGTAAAATAAACATGCTCTCATCAAAAGTGTCATAAAGTCCAGCTTTGCAATGTCGGTAGAACAGAAAGACTAAAGATGCATTCTCAATCTTACAGATCAGTGACCCCAGCTTAGACACCACCATCCATATATCATGAAAGTCACATGTGGATTTTTATTTGTAAGCAGTAATGTATAACTATATAATATGTTCAGTAACCTAGTGTACATATCTTCTTGCCACAGAATAAAACAAATAATAATTCAACATATTTCATGCACAACACACACATGCTCATTGAGAGAGAGCTTTGATATGTCAATTAGTGGCTGATATGAAAGTACGATCCTATAGACTGTAATCTGTTTATTCCTCCAGCATTAGCCTTTAGGAATCAGCAAAGACAAAACCCATAACAGTGATGATATTAAAATCAATTAAAACAAGTACAAACATGTACATTAAAACATACACACACATTTGCAGATGAGATCAGAGGAAATACATGAGTTTTTTTTGTTGTTGTTGTTTTGTTTTTTTTGTTGTTTTTTTTGTTTTTTTTTACAGCTACTTCCTGTTATTATTGAACATCTGAATTTGGACAAGTCCCTGTCCAAACATTACCTCTAGATTGTGTGCTTATTCTCACCAACTCATTCAGACGCCAATATACCAGTGCACTGTCAAGTCTGCGGCATAATTATCTTAGCATGTTTACCTCTTATAATCACATGTCATTAACTGCACCCACTACATCTGTCAACAAGTGTGTCAGTGTCACTACACTAATGAACATGCATCCCTAAGCAGCACCAGACACTAAAGTCCCAACCTTAAAAATATTCAAATATTCATAATACATACAGCCATTAGGATTTGCCACTTTGCATAGGGAGTTGATTCATGTCTTCCGTAACATAGGGCCTGCAAATTCTATTAGCTTATTTCTAATTCCCGCACCAATAGCACATATTTCTCTCAGAGAAAATGTCTGAGAAACAAATGAAAAAAGTAAAGGTAAAAATGTTCTTATAAAGCATCTATAATGATGGAGGGAGGAAAAGTTTCCAAAGCACTGAGCCTGATGTGTTTATTTATCAGATATATCTTTAGTGGACCCGCTAGTGTAGTTTAGAGACTCATAAATGTCAGATAAGCCACAGAGTGTGGCCATGAGAGAAAGATGTGTGTGTTTAAATGGCCTCTCGGAGCTTGTGGGGTCGTTTAAACTGCAGAGAGCAGCAGGAATTCAGTTCCTCTGTGTCAAACGGCATTCTGAATAGTTGCACCTCGGGCAGAATACATAGCATTGTGATTTCATGAGCAAGAAGAAAAGGGAATGGAGGAAACCAAAATGAGTCACAGCAGATATCTCAAAGTGACGAGAAAGAGAGGATAAAGTTAAAAGTGAAATCTCTTCTTCCCACAGGCAGTTAAGTGGGTACCTTAAGGCTGAAGGCCCCCAGCAGTCAGTTGATAATGTGACCTCTGAGCTAGCAGACTCACAGGCAGACCAGAGGCTGTGTAAACTAGCACTGCAGAGCCTTGGGATGGAGGGAATCTGAATGTGTTGGACAGAAGCTTATGCACAAAATGAGGAGAAAACAGCATGTAGACTTGCAGAGTGTGGGTGTGTATATGTGTAGAACAGCATTCCTACTTGAGAGCCATGATTATTTTTTATTTTATTTGTAATTTTTTTATCTTATATCACAATTTCTTTTTTTCTTTTTGCGATTAATATTTTTTTTTTATTGATTCACACATCAAACAAAGAAAAGCAAAACATATATATACACAAAATCATAATTTAACCCCCACTACCACTCTGACCCCTCCCAATCCCCAACCCGACCCTCAACAAACACCCCTGTCGTCACACGTGAGCACATACACAATATAAATAAATATTTAGGCACATTAATAACTACATCACTGCCCCAGCCCGAGAGCCCTCAAAGAACACCAGATATGTTCCCCATTTCCCAACAAACAACTCCAAATTCACCAGTCTTCTAGATGACCCTTCTTCGAAACCAGACACCCTCCCCATCTCGGAGCACCACTCTTGAAATGGGGCGCTCCATCCGACTTCCCATCCCTTTATAACTACTTGACTGGCGATAATAACAATGGTTAGGACCCAATTTTTTTATGTATTTATTCCCTATATTGATGATCACCCCATCACCTAAAATAAAGTGTCTGGGGCACAATGAAATTTGAGTGCCCAATACGTCACACATAAAACTCTGAGCCTTCAAACAAAATTCTTGAATGTTAACACACCACCAAAAAAACATAGGTTGTGTCTCCATCTTCCGAGTGGTGGGTGGGTGTGTCTTTAAGACCAAGCCTATACAATCTAGAGGGGGTCCAATAGAATTGATGCAAAATCTTGAATTGCATAAGACGCACCTTTGCATCTCTAGATGCACACTTGATGGTTTTTAGAATCCTAGCTCACACTCCCTCCTCCAATACCAAGGTTAGATCTTTCTCCCATAATCTCTTGAGAGAAGTTAAAGCTCCAACCCCCAGACTCTGAATTAGCAGGGAGTAATAGACTGATGCTTCATGACCTTTTCCAAAAGCATTAATCACCACCCCCAGAGTATCTGCCAATTTAGAGGCATGTATGCTACTCACAAAAATAGTACAGAACAGGTGGCACAGCTGTAAATACATAAAGAGATCTGGGAATCCCAAAATGTTGAACCAAATTTTCAAAGGATCTCAACACTCCACTCTGATATAGGTCACCGAGTGTATTAACCTCCATCACAATCCACTCTGACCAGCAGAAAGGGGATTTATTAAGACATAATTTTGGGTTCAGCCATATGCTCGAGGCAACATTTAAATAAATGTCTGAATTAAACACTCAGGACACTTACGAGATAACAGGGTGTGTGGCATGGTGGAGGGCGGGCCGGTTCGTGACTCAACACGCCCGGTCCCGTATTAGGCTAATCAAGCCTCCGAGAGGGTTAAAGGCCAACTGCGGAGGACGTACGTGAGAGAGAGATCGTTCACGGACATGTCCGTTGTCTTATGTGTTTGTATTTTGAGTTCTCCATTAAACTATGATTTCATGTGTTCAGCAGGTTTCTCGCCTCTTCCTTGCCCGTGAGCATGAACTTCTTTACAGGGTGTAACTTAACTTCTCCGATTAGTTTGATAGAAAGGCTTTGCAATGGCAAAATAGGGGCTCCCCAACTTCCTGTTCAATACAAAACCAGGGAGGGGCTCTCTCAGGTGGAAGCGACCAATGAGCCAAATATCTGAGACTGAATGCATAATAATAAAAGGCCTATGCAGCTTACTGAAATGTAATCTGGGACGCTTACATTCCAAATGAAGGACTTCACTATGCTATAAAATTGCTTAAAATAAGAGAGGGGGACATCTCTAGGGAGAGACTGTAGCAGGTAGTTGAAATTTGGAATACAATTCCTATTAATAACATTAACCTTCCCAATCATAGATTAATGTAATGAAGCCCACCTGCCCACATCGCTCAAAAAACTAAAAATTAACTAAATCACACAAATTTGCTGTGAATAAAATACCCAAATACTTATTGATCTGTTTGGAAGGTGTTCGGCTGAAAAGCCGTTACCGGGCATTACCGTGTCAGAGCCAAAGCTTCAGATTTAGACCAACTCAGTAACTCGAGAACTTCGAAAAAGGAATTCATAATTCTGTGGAGGCAAGGCATAGATCTATTAGGGTCGGAAGTGAATAATAAAATATCATCTGCGTAAAGTAAAAGCTTATGCGCCACATCTCCCGCCACCACCCCTGGAAAATCATCCTCTGTCCTTATCGCAGCTGATAATGGTTCCAGGGCAAGCCAGAACAATAATGGGGAAAGAGGGCAACCCTGCCAGGTGCCCCTATCCAGAGTAAAATAATAAAAAATTAATCAATTTGTTTGTACCACCACTATCGGGTATCTATAAAGTAACTTAATCCAACCAATAAAAGTATTCCCGAACCCACATCTTTTCAAAATATTAAAAAGATAATCTCATTCTACCATATCAAACGCCTTCTCGGCATCAAGTGAGATGGCAGAGACCGGAGTCTGATCATTCACCACTGACCACATGATATTGATGAAACGCCTAATGTTGTCAGAAGAGCTACGACTCCAAATAAACCCCAACTGATGAGAGCCATGATTATTAAACTCACTAGCTGCAACACACAACCACTATTTATTGGATTATTTTCAACTAAAGGTCTGCATTTGTTACATGCTGTTGAAAACCATTGAAAATAATTGTCTAGGGCTGGGTATTGATACAATTCCAACTAAACAGCTCTCGATTACATTCGATTCAAAATCTTTTCATATGGGTATATTTAAGATATAATGTCCCTTTTGCTTACATATCAAATAAATGATCTCCCAGCTAATGCTATACAGGGTACCTGCTAACAAGGTACATGATGAAAATTTGAATTTTACTAATTATATTTTATTAGTTTTCATAATTATTGGTCACATTTTGGCTTTTTAAAAATGAAGAAATCCATTTATTCAATCAATAAATACGATAATATATTTCATATTTTATTTTTTGTAACCCCCTGACAATGTTCGTAGTTTAACTGCATAATTTGTACTATTTACAAGTATTAACATTGATTTGTTCAACGTGTTAAACACTGTTACGTCTCTAACAAAACTGGCATTTCCTTAAAGAGTCTGAAGTTGAGTGCATGTTATCGAGAGAGGACTCAAATGGCTTTATCATATCTTTGCTATGCATGATTAGAATTAAATGTTGTTTTGATCAACTGCCTGTAATGAACAGAAAGGGTATTACAAGTGACATTATTCATTGACAAATGGGTCACATGTAGTAGAATATTATAATATTCGTTCTGCAATAATTATCCGAATAGTAAAAATACTATTTGAATTTCGCAAAGTTTTGCTTTGCTGGTCATATATACAGTGAGAATCCTGAACACACAAACTAAAACTGGCAGTTATAACAGAATAAACTGGGTGGTGCTGTTGAGTGTGGACACAAGTTGATCACATTTGTTGAGCAAACTGTTCTGTCAGTACGTTCAGATGGACACTGGTTTTTGTAAGAATGTGGCTTACTGTGAGAAAGCTGGGTTCCTGTTCAAACGTGCTGAATAAGCGGTGTACACTTTCACGTATATGTGCAGCTTGTCAGAAAGCAGTGTCCCCATAGCAACGTAATCCCCGCGACGCTTCAATAAACAATAAACATGGCATCCGAGAAAGACAATGCTAGCTGAGGTAAGGGACATTCCATCATTTAAACTGGTGTGTATAAATGAGTATATGCTTGTTTTTCTAAACAAAAACATGACATGTCTGGAGCGAAATCTAAACATTTACCATCTAGTTGCCAAATATATACATTTAGGTCGCATAGCGCAAAATTTGGCCTAGTCTGGTCTTATTGGTTTATTTCAACCCTGGTCTGCTTGTCTTCCATTGTCTGTATATAACTGCAAATGCATTTCCTTTTTGTTTTTACAATCTGAGGCAACAAATGCTGTCAAGAGATATTAAGAAGAAAATAAAAAGCTTTAGTCAAACATGCTCAAGATACATTATAGTGCCATTCTTAGATTTCTGTCAGTTTAATTATCAATTGTCAACCTCATTCCTATATCCAGGCCATCTGATGTATAGCACTTCATATGAAAAATCCTTGTAAAGCACTTGTCTGTGAATTAGTGCTTTTCATTTCAAAGTCCTGTATTACACTTCTCTCTCGTGGGCTGGCTCTTTTCATCCTCAGAAAAGTTCACTCACAATTCGGTTTGAGCAAAACACAGACAAACACCTCAGAGAAAGCAGTGTTAGATGTGCTAGTACACTAATTACAAAATAAAATCTGCACTAATCCAACCCTGATAAGACTCTCATTACCTACCAAAGACATTCATCAATGGCAGATTGATGACCCATTTCAGATAGTGGCTTTATAAGACTGTATCTTTGAAGGAAAAGCAGTGTGTATCACTCTATCCTACATCTGTACTGAAGCTTTTCATTTGTCTAAGAGCGAGGGATGTAGAGAAGTAATTAACAGCTGCTGGTCTGGGCTAATATAATTCTCTGGAAACTGCAAGTTGGTGGTGAGGGAGAGAGAGATGTCAGGCCATGCCTGTATTAATTACAAAGCTTCAGGAGAAAGAGAGTCAAAGAAAACCTTTTTTAAGGACGTCAGAATGGTAAATCCGTCTTTGTGAATCTCATCATGAGTTTGAATGAGTTTCCACATGTCTAACAAATGCACGCACAGCTAATTACTTTAAATAAAAGCTGAAGGTGCACTAAGGGGCTGTTCAGACTGAACACGTTTTGCAAAAAAAAAAAAAAAAACGCTAAGCGATGCACAAAAAAATATAAAAAATGCAGGTGTCTTGAGACACCAAGTAATTTTAACTTGAAACAAGAGATGCTAAAAATAAAAACAGCAAGACATGGCACGACAGTCAAAGAAGACCATCTAGCACACATTTACATAAAAAATGTAAAAATTAAATATTGAAAAACAGTGCATAATCCTTTCATTATCAGAAACTTGGTAGTGTATATTAATAATTGGTGATACGTAAATGTGCCTTTTTTTAAACCTGTTTTAAAATGGTAATTATTTTAAAATATCAATAAGACCCAGCGAAACATGACTGATTACTTCGTGCACTTTTAAGAGCACACACAATTACAAGCAATAACACAACATGCATGCAGTACCAACATTTGGCTGTTCTCAGTGAGATCCAGCTACGCACAGACAGCAGCTGTTGGCGGTAGGTAAGGTTAAAAGGTCTGCTCCACCTGCCTGCTGTATCCCTGTCTAAGTTTGGTAATGAACACAGACAGCTTGGGGACAGTGTGTGTTGAGTGTGTGTGTTTAGGGGTGTGACAGGTCTGCTCTAATGTCCCCCTCTCTCTCTGACATGGCTGACCTGTAGTAATTTCTCCACTGACAGCAGCAGATGTAACCGTAACGCACAGACAGATGAAATTTTCATAACTATTTCCTCACAGTCACATCTTCACCTTCAGGATCATTTATAACCCGCCACTCGCCTGCCAGACACAATATGCTTGCCATGAAGAAGACTGCTCCAGCGGTGTTGGAAATAATTAACAGTGCAAGGGCAAAAGAAGTCTGTGTGTGTCTGCAGAGAGGGAGATTAAGGAGAGCTAACACTATCATTAACATACATGTCACTTCAGCATAGGCAAGAATATGAAGTACTAATCACACACACACACACACACACACACGCACAACCACACAAAGCATACCAGAGTGTATGTGTGTTTACAAGTGGAAGAACAGATCATGAATAGAGACTTTGTAATTAATAATTGGGGGGGAAGGGGGGGGGTACATTTTGTATGAGTCAACTCAGACAAGTATGAGGACAGACAGACAGCTTGTTAGAGATGCTTGCAAGCACCCCTTTTACCTTTGCTCATACTTGCCCGCACCATTTGTGCTACAGACATGACTGACACCTCAAATGATTTAGCTTATTGAGAAATGTGCTTTTATGTTTTTATCCTATCAATAACTGCATAGCAAGGTCCTGGCAACCACACATAACACCTTGGTATCGCGGTGGCGAGTTTTGCACAGGAAACAATTTCTTCCTCTAGTTAAAATCATAATTGTGAGATTTATATTGTCTAACCAGAGACCTATGCAGACACATCAATAGAGAAGTCTTTGTATAACTGACCATCTACCATTTGGCCTGTCATAAAATAACCAAAACCACATCAAAGAACAGCACGAGTCTACTGCTTAAGAACTACATGCCTATATTACGCTCATTAAAAAAGTGTTCATGTCTTGGTTTTTTTGGTTTTGTTTTTGTTTTTTATGTTCCATTTTCCAATCTCAATCGACCGTATTTGTAGCAGAAATTTGATAACAAAAACACATGCTTTCGTCTCATCTCTCATTTATATGGCCAGGTCATAAACATTAAAATACACACCGTTTCAAAAACATTGCACGTTAACATGATTTAATTGTGATAAAATCGCTAATACCATGATCTATAAGAATATTAAATTCTGAATGGCAGGAATGCATGCATTAAAAGCATTTAATGCACAAGTAGTTTTATTCACTGTTCTATATTAATGTGGCTACTCTACCTACTCTGCTGTCCTCCTTAATGGGACAATTGTGAGATCCAATATAACAACTCTGTTGTCATGACAACATATTGGCTATAACTTCACATAGATTATTAGGACTTCTCGCTATATCAAAATTATTGAAATATCGCAAACATACATCTCGTGATCTGCATTTCACAAGATAATGCGATAATGGAATTACTTTCATACAGGTCAGTTCAAGGTGACAAATATAACAGAGAACTGACTGGCTGCGCGATTGTCACTTGGTGTGTGTGTGTGTGTGTGTGTGTGTGTGTGTGTGTGTGTGCATGCAGTGTGCATAGGGTGCTGACTCAAATGATGGAATGTCACATTTGTGGATATGTAGCTGTAACTGGTGCTGTCCTATGCTTTAACTCTGCATTGTATGTGTGGAGATAGTAATGACACCAGATGCCGGTATACAAACTCAGCTTGTTTATTGGTCGCTGTGGACTGTGTAGATAGATCAAAGGATGAGTTTCAATTAATGGATTGTCCCGTGAAATCATTCCTCTCAGTCTCAAGTTCAGCACGGACTGAAAATAAGCACGCTAAACCAAAAAAGCAGAAAGCGAATGTTTACGGCAAGCACCTCTGAAAACATTTTTCCAAATAAAAGCTCCACAATAATAAAAACGTTTTACGAACAAGAGTAACAGTGTAAAAATAAATAAAACAATTTTACCACACAGATTATTTTTGGATATCCCACAATATGGTGAACTTAACTTTATATCCCAATGCTTTTTGCACACGCAAAATAATAAAAAAACAAATAATTGAAGATTAATTTTAATATCTGCTACATACAAAAAATAAATAAATAAATAAATAAAATATCACAGACAGTCTATATGCAATTTGGAACAAAAGACAACTATGTTTGTGAACTCGGAGATCGATATATACCAATAAATTTATTTGGTTTTATTTAGTTTATTTCAACAGTGGGGGCTCAGATATTCGGTGCACTCCAATGATGTCATAATAGGATTATCATTTCACATACTGCATTTTTCCTCCATCTTGTGCAGCCCTACAAATAAGGTTAATAAGCAATTTTATCACTAAATATTTTTTAGATTGTGACTATACTTTTAAAACAGTGATTTGTTTTTATTTATTTTTTTATTAACCATGGGATAAATTACCAACATTATGCCACAAATGCTGTAGATTGAGGTTTTCTAACAGTTGAAGTAAGAAGTTTACAAACACATTAGCAATATACATTTAAACTCAGTTTTTTACAATTCCTTACATTTAATTATAGAAAACATTCCCTGTCTTAGGTCAGTTAGGATCACTACTGTATTTTAAGAATGTGTAATAGTAGAGAGAAAGATTTATTTCAGATTTTATTTCTTTCTTCGCATTCCCAGTTGCTCAGAAGTTTGGTAGCATTGCCTTTAATTTGTTTAGCTTGGGTCAAATGTTTTGGGTAGCCTTCCACAAGCTTCTCACAATAAGTTGCTGGAAATTTGGCCAATTCCTCCAGACAGTTCTGGTGTAACTGAGTCAGGTTTGTAGGCCTAGTTGCTCGCACACACTTTTTCAGATCTGCCCACAAATTTTCTTTCAGATTGAGGTCAGGGCTTTGTGATGGCCACTCCAATACCTTGACTTTGTTGTTCTTAAGCCATTTTAACACAACTTTGGAGGTATGCTTGGGGTCATTGTCCATTTGGAAGACCCATTTGAAACTGAGCTTTAACATCCTGGCTGAAGGTGAATTTTGCTTCAGTATATCCACATAATTGTCCTTCTTCGTGATGCCATCCATTTCGTGACGTGCACCAGTCCATCCTGCAGCAAAGCACCCCCACAACATGATCCTGCCACCCCATTGCTTCACAGTTCAGATGGTGTTCTTCGGCTTGCAAGCCTCCAAGTATAATGATGGTCATTATGGCCATACAGTTCCATTTTTGTTTCATCAGACATTTCTCCAAAAAGTAAGATCTTTGTACCCATGTGTGCTTGCAAACTGTAGTCTGGCTATTTATGGTGGTTTTGGAGCATTGGCTTCTTCCTTGCTGAGCAGCTTTTCAGGTTATGTCAATATAGGACAAATTTTTCTGTGGATATAGATACTTGTCTAACTGTTTCCTCCAACATCTTCACAAGGTCCTTTTCTGTTATTCTGGCATTGATTTGCACTTTTCGCACACAAAATATGTTCATATCTAGGAGACAGAATGTGTCTCCTTCCTGAGGGGTATGATGGCTGCATGGTCCCATGGTGTTTATACTTGCGTACTATTGTGTGTACAGATGAGCGTGGTACCTTCAGACATTTGAAACTTGTTCCCAAGGATGAACCAGGCTTTTTTTTTAGGTCTTGGCTGATTTATTTTCATTTTCCAATGATGTCAAGCAAAGAGGTACTCAGTTTGAAGGTAGGCCTTAAAATACATCCACAGGTCAATTAAGGTCCAATTAATACACCACCTATGAGAAGCTAATTACTAATTTTCTAAAGGCTTGCATCTGACCCATTGGAATTGAGATATAGTAAATCAAAAGTGAAGCAATCTGTCTGTAAACCATTGTTGGAAAAATCACTTGTGTCATGCACAAAGTGGATGTCCTAAACAACTTGACAAAACTATAGTTTGCTGATATGAAATCTGTGGAGTGGTTAAAAAAATGTATCAAGAACTTCAACCTAAGTGTATGTAAACTTCTGTCTTCAACTGTATATTGAACCTGGAACATTCCTTTCAGGCAGAATCCACAACTTTAAACAGAAAACTTGGGTATATACAGTGAGGAAAATAAGTATTTGAACACCCTGCTATTTTGCAAGTTCTCCCACTTAGAAATCATGGAGGGGTCTGAAATTGTCATCGTAGGTGCATGTCCACTGTGAGAGACATAATCTAAAAAAAAAAATCCAGAAATCACAATGTATGATTTTTTAACTATTTATTTGTATGATACAGCTGCAAATAAGTATTTGAACACCTGAGAAAATCAATGTTAATATTTGGTACAGTAGCCTTTATTTTCAATTACAGAGGTCAAACGTTTCCTGTAGTTTTTCACCAGGTTTGCACACACTGCAGGAGGGATTTTGGCCCACTCCTCCACACAGATCTTCTCTAGATCAGTCAGGTTTCTGGGCTGTCGCTGAGAAACACGGAGTTTGAGCTCCCTCCAAAGATTCTCTATTGGGTTTAGGTCTGGAGACTGGCTAGGCCACGCCAGAACCTTGATATGCTTCTTACAGAGCCACTCCTTGGTTATCCTGGCTGTGTGCTTCGGGTCATTGTCATGTTGGAAGACCCAGCCTCGTCACATCTTCAATGCTCTAACTGAGGGAAGGAGGTTGTTCCCCAAAATCTCGCAATACATGGCCCCGGTCATCCTCTCCTTAATACAGTGCAGTCGCCCTGTCCCATGTGCAGAAAAACACCCCCAAAGCATGATGCTACCACCCCCATGCTTCACAGTAGGGATGGTGTTCTTGGGATGGTACTCATCATTCTTCTTCCTCCAAACATGGTTAGTGGAATTATGACCAAAAAGTTCTATTTTGGTCTCATCTGACCACATGACTGTCTCCCATGACTCCTCTGGATCATCCAAATGGTCATTGGCAAACTTAAGACGGGCCTTGACACGTGCTGGTTTAAGCAGAGGAACCTTCCGTGCCATGCATGATTTCAAACCATGACGTCTTAGTGTATTACCAACAGTAACCTTGGAAACGGTGGTCCCAGCTCTTTTCAGGTCATTGACCAGCTCCTCCTGTGTAGTTCTGGGCTGATTTCTCACCTTTCTTAGGATCATTGAGACCCCACGAGGTGAGATCTTGCATGGAGCCCCAGTCCGAGGGAGATTGACAGTCATGTTTAGCTTCTTCCATTTTCTAATGATTGCTCCAACAGTGGACCTTTTTTCACCAAGCTGCTTGGCAATTTCCCCGTAGCCCTTTCCAGCCTTGTGGAGGTGTACAATTTTGTCTCTAGTGTCTTTGGACAGCTCTTTGGTCTTGGCCATGTTAGTAGTTGGATTCTTACTGATTGTATGGGGTGGACAGGTGTCTTTATGCAGCTAACGACCTCAAACAGGTGCATCTAATTTAGGATAATAAATGGAGTGGAGGTGGACATTTTAAAGGCAGACTAACAGGTCTTTGAGGGTCAGAATTCTAGCTGATAGACAGGTGTTCAAATACTTATTTGCAGCTGTATCATACAAATAAATAGTTAAAAAATCATATATTGTGATTTCTGGATTTTTTTTTTTAGATTATGTCTCTCACAGTGGACATGCACCTACGATGACAATTTCAGACCCCTCCATGATTTCCAAGTGGGAGAACTTGCAAAATAGCAGGGTGTTCAAATACTTATTTTCCTCACTGTATATAAATGGACTTAAACAAACACACACACTTTCACACTTATGCAAGGCATAAATGCTGAACGTTTCCTTAGAACAGAAGATATATATATATATATATATCTTCTGTTCTAAGGAAACGTTCAGCATTTATGCCTTGCATAAGTGTGAAAGTGTGTGTGTTTGTTTAAGTCCATTTAGCAACAATTAAAAAGGCATTTGACAAGCAAGGCTACATATTCTTGATCACATATCCTCACTCAACTTATCCCTTTAGATTGCACTGTTTTGCACTGTTGTTTGACTTTTCCAGAGATTCAGTGATGTTGTGCTGCTCTGGTTAGCCTCCTGCGTTTCTCCATCTCTCTTTCCATATAAAATCAATGCTTAATAGCAGTGTGTGTGACTGTTTGCTGGGGCCTTGAATTTCTGTGGCAGTCATAATTGCATCAAGCACGGCAAACCGTTTACCATTGCAGCAAAAAGTATAATTATGAGATGCTGTTTTTATTAAGCCAAGTGAGCAATAAAAACGAAAAGCAATTTCTTTTTTTAATGGCTTTCTCCCCTCTCATTTGGTGGCATCCGAGAAACATTAGTTTTACACGGGGAGGTAACTTGCTGAATCATGTCCTCTGGTAAACTGTTGTTTAGAGTTTGGTCAGATAATGAAGCCTTCAATCTGCTGAAGAACAGGCCTCATCCGCCCTGCTATTAGGAAGAATGCCACATGTGTTCAACAGTACTTGCCCTTGTGTGTGCATCTTCCATGTGTATGTTTGGGTGTAATCCCTTGTACTCGTTTATGTTTGTTTGCCGCAAACGTACAAGCAAGAAACAAATAGGACTTATTTTTCCTCCCCACAAATAACTATATTAAGAATTACCGTTATATGTTAAAAACAACATTCCAGTGTGCACTGGTGTCTGTCCAAATCCAAACGATTCTCTTAGTGGGTTGCTGCTTGTACTCTTCGATCTTGACAACCACAGGCATACGAGAGCGGGCACACGGGGAGGACGGCAGCCATAGTGGGCATGCCATGCATAGCTGTCTGATTGCTAAACAGCAGTTCAGGCGAATCAGAGTAATTTACGATCAAACTTTCAGACACTCATTTTACTGGTAATAACACATCACACGAACGTCGTGAGGGAGGGACCACACATGTTTGTTTCGATAAAGATAGACAAATTAGATGACAACTTTTTAAGCCCAACCATCACTTTCACACTAATTAAAGCCATGCTGATGATGAAAGAAACACACCCAGACACACATAAATAAATTTGTAGTCACAAACACAACAGTTGGAGAGAGTGTGTGTGTGTGTGTGTGTGTGTGTGCCGGGCCCAGGTGTTTGCCCGTGAGCACTGGAGCCTCTGGTAAAACATAGAAGAAGTTCTAGCTGGTAATGCTACAACACTGCTGTAATCACTACTGCAAATCTAGCAGCCAATGCCAAGCTAAACACCAGTTAAAGGCCCTGAAAATTGCAATTCTGCCTATTTAAATTGCTTTCTTCACCTGGCAAACCATTACACAATCCACATTTCATACACACTGGGTAAGCAACCAGATAGAGCCTTACTTACAGCCATGTGAAAACTTAAAATTATCACACGTATGACACGTTTGCAAAATAACCAAAAGGAGGTGCAAAGGGACACTTCCGTCACCATCATTTAGTAGTGTGAAGAAAGTGAGTGTTATTATGATTAAATTGTTAATATTATAATTGTATTGTATTGTTTTACATTTCGATGTGTAGAAGGTGATCTAACAATGCAAAATTAATGTCAGAGTTTTCAATAAATTAAATATTATATTGATATTAGCTATTTAATTATCTTCCTGAAAATCAAAATACCATGTGAACTATTCATAATTTCATATATATATATATATATATATATATATATATATATATATATATATATATATACAGTACATACACATAGTAATATATATATATATATACATATGTATATATATTACAATTTGAAAAAAATACTCCACGTGCAGCAATGACAGTTTTGCATATCCTTGACATTCTAGCTGTCAGATGGTCCAGATACTCAGGTGACATTTCACCCCACACTTCCTGTAGCACTTGAACTGCCAGTGAGGGGGACCTACACAATATTAGGCAGGTGGTATGTACATTGATCAGTATATACACACTACCGATTAAAAGTTTTGAAACACTTGACTGAAATTTTTCTCATGATCTTAAAAAT
The DNA here is from genome assembly GCA_032164185.1 of Moxostoma hubbsi. Taxonomy (NCBI): domain Eukaryota; kingdom Metazoa; phylum Chordata; class Actinopteri; order Cypriniformes; family Catostomidae; genus Moxostoma; species Moxostoma hubbsi. The sequence continues at coordinate 29,870,746 of JAVLUX010000003.1, read as the reverse complement.
ATTTTGATCTGAAGGCAGTTGCTTAAATGTTTAAAATTAGTTTTGTAGACAAAAATCTAATTGTGCCAACATATTAATTTATTTAATTACAAAACTAAAATTTAACTTGGACCAAATATTAAAGAAAAGCTCCCAATAAGTGCCCAACATTGATGGAAACTCCAATACTGTTTAAAAAGCATCCCAGGATGAAACCTCAGGAGCTTGGTTGAGAAAATGTCAAGAGTACTTTGAAGATGCTAAAATTAAAAGCAGTTTTTATTTATTTTGGATTTTGTTAATCACAACATAATACCCATAGTTTCATTTATGTTATTCCATAGTTTGGATGACTTTACTATTATTCTAAAATGTGAATATATATATATATATATATATATATATATATATATATATATATATATATATATCAGCTGATATCTTCATTGAATTCTACCCGCTTAACACCAGTTTCATGTACAACAGTACAGAGAAGACACAGTGCAGGCCTTATGGGAAGAATTACAAATAAAAAGCCACTTTTGAAACAGAAAAACAAAAAGCAAAGAGTGGGTAAAAGACAAACTGACCGCTTGAATGGCAAGGATCTGCAAAGCTGCCATTGCTGCATATGGAGGATATTTTGATGAGAACTCTGAAGTAGTTTAAGAATTAGATTGAATTTTTTCACGTTATTGATGTCCTGACTATTCATTGTGATCAGTTGAATGCCACTTTGGTGAATAAAAGTACCAATTTTTTCCATAAGAGCAAAATCTGTACATTATTAAAAATTTTTGGCTGCCAGTGTATACGATTAATACAAATATTTGTTTATTTGTGAAAATTTGATGGACTGATTAATTAATGTGTTCAGTTTCTTCAGCACATTCCAATTCCTGTTGAATTCAACATCCTGTAGGGTGTGCCAATCCAAATAAAATTCTAACCCATTTCATTTGAAAGGGAGCCAATCCTGGTGCGTGTGTGAGTCAGGTGTGTGTATGCATGTTCATTTGTGGGTGTGTTTGTGTGCCTGTGTTGCTCCGGCCCTTTTAATAACCAGTCCAACCTACGGCAACACGAACAAGCACATGTCCCTCACTGCTAATACAGATGTGTTTGAGAAAACAAAAAGCATCAAACCCAAGCTTTGGTGCATGATGAATAAGCGTTGGTGTGTGTGTGTGCATGAGTGAATGAATGTGTGTGAGATATCTCCCTCCCAAGTAACTGTAAAGGTCACCTCCAGCATCAGAGCTGTCATGTGCAGGCTGAGGCTGTCTATTCTCATTGAAGATAGACATGAACAGTCTTTTCCCCTGCATTCTGGGACAGCAGGTTTACAGTCTGTCTTTTGTAGGACCTGGTGGGAGGGACACAGTCACTGCTGGGACAAAAGATATGCCACAGAATTGAAAGCCACGGAGATACCCCATTCCTCATGAGACGACAACTGGTGGTGGAGTGAATTTGTGTGTGTTTGAAAGTGAGACTAAGAAATAAATGAGATAGTAAAACAATATTGAATATGTGTTAATATGTATACGTTTTATCACTAGGACAAATAAAAGCCCAGAGTTGTGGAATGTTTCTTTTAAAAGTAAAGCGTTACATTTTGTGTTAAACTTAAAACAGTAACTTATTATGTAACATATCACGATTTTATGGAAAGTAATGTATCAAAGCCGTGTTTCCATAAATGGGATACTTTTACGTTACTTCTTACCCTTAGTTGATTGAGACTCTCATCAAGAATGAGATCGCTTGGTTGTTTTATTTGAAGTGCTATGTCAAATGTACAGCATAAGGCAACTTGACTATGACAAGGGAGATGTTTTCAAATATATGTCAGTAAATCAATTTAAAAAAAACGAAATGTGCAATACATATTTAAAAAGTAATTTTGGTATTACGGTGTAGGTGTATATTCAAAAAAGTAATGTACATTACACCCAACTCTGGCCACATTTGAATTTGCAAAAGCAGAGACAGGTTAACAATCATGTTTTCCTGTGTGTAATGTTTGGTGTTTGCAGAGAAACTTCTGCTTGCCCTCTGAACTCCATGACCCTTCAGTGTGTGATGACAGCCTGTGGCATGTCTGTTCAGAAGGTTTCCACCCCAGGTGAAGTACAAGAGGTCACAACACACTCAACACACTCACTGAAATACAGACATTCAGAGCATGGGTTCAAAGGTCACACACTGAGGATGAGTGATGAGGGCAGCTGTGGGTTCTAGGATGCAACACTCACATACACAACTAAACCTTTTCACTACTGTCACAATGATCACATTCTTTTAAAGCCCCTAAGAACTCTGAATTGATTAACTGATTTTCAATCATATTTTGAAGCGTTTCCAATGTAACACAAGGAAATACGACCAGAGACCAGTTTAAATGAAGTCTTTAGAAGTGCATATATCTCATGTAATTTTAATGAGATGATTGATGACTAGAGCCTTTTAAAGAGCCACTCATCCATCCCAATGCACGTTCTCTTGCTATTTTCTTCTATAACTAACTGGTTTTGGATGACCTACATGCTGCAGTAAATCATGCCTTACATCTGCTCTGTCCACTTGAACCTGATAGACATCTTCTGTATATGGAAGAGGCAATGCTCTCAAGCTAGAGTTAATTTTCCAACATGGCTGATGTTAAGATTCCGTTTCATATCCCAGCTTAAAATGCAACTATTTGTAAACCATTTGTAGGTTGATTTCAACTAAAAGTGTAACAGTGTGGCGCTATTTTAGCAGACATCCAGCCTGGCACAGCAACACTGATTCTGTTTACATGCACTTAAGAAAACGGTTAATTTCAGGGTTTTTGCAGAAAGCAGCGTTTTGAAACATCATGTAAACGATGAATGCTGTTTTCCTTACGCCATATAACAGGTCTTATGAGGCCATGTAAATGCATAGGCAGCGTTCTTGCATGTTTTTGAATAGTGCGCATGTGTGGGAACAGACTGGATAACAAACGTCAAAGGATGAATCCCAATAACAAGTCAACACAGCGGAAAGAATACACATTTCTGGGAGTACAGTGTGAAAGACACATACACTTTAAACTATACCCATTTATACACACACAGATTGAGGTCAGGGCTTTGTGATGGCCAGTCCAATACCTTGAATTTGTTGTCCTTAAACCATTTTCCCACAACTTTGGAGGCATGCTTGGGGTCATTGTCCATTTGGAACTTTAACGTCCTGGCTGATTTCTTGAGATGTTGCTTCAAAATATCCACATAATTTTCCTTCCTCATGATGCCATCTATTTTGTGAAGTGCACCAGTCCATCCTGCAGCAAAGCAACCCCAAAACATGATGCTGCAACCCCCATGCTTCACGGCTGGGATGGTGTTCTTCGGCTTGCAAGCCTCGCCCTTTTGCCTCTAAACGTACCGATGGTCATTATGGCCAAACAGTTACAGTTTTGTTTCATCAGGACATTTCCCCAAAAAGTAAGATCTTTGTACATTTGCAAACTGTAGTATGGCTTTTATTATGTGGTTTTGGAGCAGTGGATTCTTCCTTGCTTAGCAGTTAATTGGGGTATGTTGATATAGGACTCGTTTTACTGTTGATATAGATACTTGTCTACCTGTTTCCTCCAGCATCTTCACAAGGTCCTTTGCTGTTGTTCTGGGATAGATTTTCACTTTTCACACATAACTACATTCATCTGTAGGAGACGGACTGCGTCTCCATCCTGAGGGTTATGATGGCTGCGTAGTCCCATGGTGTATATACTTGAGTAATATTGTTTGTACAGATGAACGTGGTACCTTCAGGCATTTGGAAATTGATCCCAAGGATGAACCAGACTTCTGGAGGTCCACAATGTGTTTTCAGAGGTCTTGGCACATTGCTTTTGATTATCCCATGATGTCAAGCAAAGAGGCACTGAGTTTAAAGGTATGCCTTAAAATACATCCACAGGTTCACCTCCAATTGACTCCAATTAGCCTACCAGAAGCTAATTGGCTAATTGCCTAAAGGCTTGACATAATTTTCTGTAATTTTCCAAGCTGCTTAAAGACACAGTTAACTTAGTGTATGTAAATGTCTGACCCACTGGAATTGTGACAGTCAATTAAAAGTGAAACAATCTGTCTGTAAGCAATTGTTGGAAAAATTATTCATCATGCACAAAGTAGATGTCCTAAATGACTTGCCAAAACTATAGTTTGCTAATATGAAATATGTGGAGTGGTTAAAAAATGTGTTTTAACGACTTCAAACTAAGTGTATGTAAACTTCTGACTTCAACTGTATATACGCTGGTACATTGGGGGAATCCTGGAGTTTGACATAAGAGGGAAACTCCACTATTGCAGCGCATTTCCACTACAGGTTGCGATGGAAAGTTAAGGAATAAAACACAACTAGAAGCAAAGCAAGTGAAAGAATAAACTAGTGAGTCTTCCTCGTATCCCATGTTTGCTTTTTACACAAACGTTGCAGGGAAATTACTTTGCTGTGGAGAAAACTGCTTAATGAACAAGCCACATGTATATGGGAGTAAAGAAAAAGCCAATAACACATTGCATGTAAAAGCATATGCCGATTTCGAGTGTTAAGCAGCTTTCTCGCAATAAGCAGCTTTCTCGTGTCCATGTAAACAAGCTCACTGGCTTGCGCAAGTTTCTGTTTTTCTAACAAATGCTAGAAGGGGTGAGTTTTCTGTAATCTGTTTGATTTGGTCGATTTGGTGATGCAAAAATAACAATGTTCATCTTTAAAATAAGAGCATTATAGATTAAGTTTTATGCATTTTGCAGAAAATTTATCAAAAGTGACTTGCAGTGCATTCAGGGTATTTTGTTGTATTACTTTTCACGATTACAAAAAAAGGATGAAAACTAAAAATAGAGAAAGAATAAGAAAAACAGAAAGTAATAAAAATACAGAGATGAAGAGAAAGAGAATGGAAAAAAGAAGAGAGACAGTCTTGTCACTTTCAGAGATAATTTTTCAAATTAAAGCCTGTTCCTTCCCCTCCCCTAAACCCCCATGTAATTCAGTAATCATTTTCATTATCATATAATGACCTTACAAATCCTACAGCAGTTAGCACTGTCACTACAAACCACACAGCTGTTACTAGCACTGCCCCCTTCATCACCTCCCAAACATGCAATCTGCCCACCACACAAATGGACTGTGACCCCTACAGAGGTCAGTGCAGGGATGTAGACATAACAGGAGTTGTACGATCTACCTGAGAATGGTGGGTGCATACGTTTTTGTGTATGTGTGAAAAGAGTAAGTTAATTTGTGTACTTTTACACAAACTTAATTTATTAAATCAAACTATAAACTCTGTGGCTTGCATATGGATGAAACATAACTACAAGTATGACCCCTTTAGTCTGTCTATACAAATTAATCTGTTACGCATGACTCTATGGAGCGAAGCATCAGCTACAGCATTTCCAATGTCACCATGTTGCGGGGCTTCAAGTTAAAATAATTTCCACTTTACAGCACTTAAATATTTATCTGTTTCTCACCCACATATATTATATCACTTCTGAAGAAATAGATTTAACAAATGAGTTGTATGGATTACTTTATGCTGCCTTAATGTGATTTTTTGAGTTTCAAAGTTCTGGTCACCATTCACTTGCATTTTATGGACCAACCGAGTTGGATATTATTCTAATATTAGAAAGAAAGTCATACACATCTGGGATGCCATGAGGGTGAGTAAATGATGAGAGAATTTTCATTTTGGGGTGAACTATCCCTTTCTTTTCGTTATATGTACTTAATTGTTTTAATAATTTTTAGTACTTTCCCTTTGTTTGCAGACTTAAGAATGATGTTTTTTATGTATTCCCTAATATAAGTTTTAAATATCCTGTATATCAAGTCACTTAAAAAAAATGTCCAGGAGAACGTCAAACTGGTTGTCGACCAGCATTCAGTTATTGAAATAAATACAATTTATTAAAAGCATCCAGAGACAGTGCAGCTTTGAAAATCCTCTTTCTGTGATGTATCAAAGCCATTTTTCTGTTCAAAGTTAAAATACATGTTTTCACTGTTTACTGAGCAGTTCATACTGTCGTGCTACCTAGTAACCTTGTTAAAATGTCCATACCCTGATCTGCGATGCTTTTAGAGGTCAGAGTGCTGCATGACGCTTGCATTGAAGTCCTAACACAAGTCACGTGAAAGGGCCTTCAAAGGTCTTCCTTCTATAGATGTTTGACTTTCACCTATGGAAGATGCACTGTATTTTTAAGAACTAACCATCTAAGCTGTGTGGGTATTATGTTAGTTAATGGATGGGTCACCAGGGGACAGGAAGTGAAGTCATCATTCAGCCTGAGTACCTGTAAGTGGTCAAGAAGACTGTACGGTCACATTTAGCATCTCTCTTTCTTCCTCAGGGTAACTCAGATAGCTGAAGGCAGGTCCAGAGACCTCACAGTCTGCAACACTCAAACTACTGTTTAACAAACCAAATGTCTGTAAGACAATAAAAGCCTTAATCAATCAGCCTGCTGTGCTAATGTTTAAGAGTCTGTAGCGCAAGTCATCCATCACTCGGTTTTTACCACTCAAAACACAGACGCAGAGACAAAGGAAAGGCATAATGTGAGGAGTGGGCTAGTTGCATACTAAATTAATATAACAATTGCAGTCTTTGACTGCGAAACAAGCAACATGATTTAGTACGCTGCTCTGAGAAGTTTCTTTTCAAGAAGAGTGGTCAGGAATGAATGTCTGTAAATAGCACCATGAGTCATTAAAGTTGTTATAACAGTCTGTCATGATAATAGTATGAATATATCACAACATTAAGGTGAGCAGTGCACTGGTATGACATTTACTTTATCACCTCACGTTAGAGGAGATTTTATCAGCTATGAGTTCATTTTTGTCTTAACAGTGTGTCTTAACCTTACGCTCGGCTATCTGCCTCCCCTCCCTTAATGCTATTTGTTGACAGCTACTTCACAGACCCGCGCCTGGTGATCAGAGAGTGAAGTTATCTCACTCCTGAGGGGGGACAGGAAATGATAGTGGAAAGGGATGAGTTCAAACACATTGCAGAGGGTGCACACATGAATGACTGAAGGTTTCCTTATATAATCACATTGTTCCATCTGATTAAATACAATTTAGAGTGTGCAAAAATATTAGACTGTGTACACTGGTGGCACAGATTTAGCTTTTTTAGAAGGAAATTGGTACTATAATTCACCAAAGTGGCATTCAACTGATCACAATGTATAGTCAGGATATTACTGATGAAAAAAACAGCACTGACACTTTTTAAAAAAAGTACTTTTTGATCAAATCTAGACAGACACCATTTCCTGCAGCCATCACTCCAACACTTTATCCTTGAGTAATCATGCTAAATTGATAATTTGGTACTAAAAAATCACTTGCCATTATATCAAACACAGCTGAAAGCTATTTGGTTCGTTAAATAAAGCTTAACATTGTCTTTGTGTTTGTTTTTGTTGCCACAGTATGCAAAAGACTGACATGTCTTAAGGTCAATATTAGGTCAAAAATGGCAAAAAAGAAACAACTTTCTCTAGAAACTCACCAGTCAATCATTGTTTTAATAATGAAGGTTATACAATGCTTGAAATAACCAAATAACTGAAGATTTCATACAAAGGTGTATACTACAGTCTTCAAAGACAAAGCATAACTGGCTCTAACAATGACAGAAAGAGTATGAGAGGCCATATGTACAACTAAACAAGAGGATAAGTACATCAGAGTCTCTAGTTTGATAAATTGATGCCTCAAATGTCCTCAGCTTCATTGAATTCTACCCGATCAACATCAGTTTCATGTACAACAGTAAAGAGAAGACTCAGGAGTGCAGGCCTTATGGGAATAATTTAAAAGAAAAAAAGACACTTTTGAAACAGAAAAACAAAAAAAGAAAAGGTTAGAGTGGGCAAAGAAACAAACACATTGGACAACAGATAATTGAAAAAAAGTGTTATGGATCTGCAGTGCATCTCCTGCTCTTGGACTGCACTAGATTTGCCGGTTCTTGCTGTGAAATATTACCCACTCTTGGGTACATATTATTGTCTGCAATGACAACAAGCTCAGTCCGATGATGCTGTGACACACCACCCCAGACCAGGACTCGTCAGTGAAGAGCACTTTTTGCCAGTCCTATCTGGTCCAGCGAAGGTTGATTTCTGCCAGTCAGAAGTCAGAAGTTTAGATACATTTTAAAAAATTTTAACCTCTCCACAGATTTAATTTTAGCAAATGATGGTGTTGGCAAGTCATTTAGGACATCTACTTTGTGCATGATGAGTAATTTTTCCAACAATGGTTTACAGACAGATTGTTTCACTTTTAATAGACTATATCACAATTCCAATGGGTCAGATGTTTAGTTAACTGTGAATTTAAGCAGCTTGGAAAATTCCAGAAAATTATGTCAACCCTTTAGGCAATTAGCTTGTGATAGGTGGTGTACTGAATTGGAGGTGTACCTGTGGATGTATTTTAAGGCCTACCTTTAAACTCAGTGACTTTTGATTGACGTCGTGGGACAATCAAAAGAAATCATCCAAGACCTCTGAAAAAAATAGACAAATATATATATCCACAGTAAAAATTATTCTTACACCGAAGCCAATGCTCCAAAACCACCCTAAAAAAAAGCTAGACTACCATTTGCAAGTTCACATGGGGACAAAGATCTTACTTTCTGGAGAAATATCCTGTGGTCTGATGAAACAGAAATTAAACTTTTTGTCCATAATGAACATCATGTTTGGAGGAAAAAGGGTGAGGCTTGCAAGCTGAAGAACACCATCATGGGGTGGCAGCATCATCGGGTGTTTTGCTGCAGGAGGGAATGGTGCACTTCACAAAATAGATGGCATCATGAGGAGTATATTAAAGCAACATCTCAAGACATCAGTCAGGATGTTAAAGCTCAGTCTCAAATGGGTCTTCCAAATGGACAATGACCCCAAGCATTCCTGCAAAGTGCAAAATGGCTTAAGGACAACAAAGTCAAGGTATTGGAGTGGCCATCACAAAGCCCTGACATCAATGCAATAGAAAATTTGTGGGCAGAAGTAAAAAGCATGTGCGAGCAAGGAGGCCTACAAACCTGACTCCGTTACACCAGATCTGTTTGGAGGAATGGGCCAAAATTCCTACAACTTAATGTGAGAAGCTTGTGGAAGGCTACCCAAAACGTTTGACCCAAGCTAAACATATTAAAGGCAATGCTACCAAAATACTAATAAAGTGTTATATAAACATCTGACCCAATGGGTATGTGATGAAAGGAATAAAAGCTGAAACAAATAATTCTCTCTACTATTATTCTGACATTTCACATTCTTAAAATACAGTAGTGATCCTAACTGACCTAAGACAGGGAATATTTCTACAATTAAATGTAAGGAATTGTAAAAAACTGGAGTTTAAATGTATTTGGCTAAGGTGTATGAAAACTTCTGATGTCAACTGTTTAAAAACTCAGCAAAAAAATGAATGTCCCTTTTTCAGGACAATGCAATTTAAAGATAATCTTGTAAAAATCCAAATAACTTTATAGATCTTTATTGTAAAGGGTTTAAACAATGTTTTCCAATGTTTGCTTGTTCAAAGAACCATAAACAATTAATGATCATGCACCTGTGGAATGGTCATTAAGACACTAACAGCTTATCAAATCAAATCAAATCACTTTATTGTCACACTACTGTGTACAACGAGTGCAACAGACGGTAGGCAATTAAAGTCACAGTTATAAAAACTTAGGACACTAAAGAGACCTTTCTACAGACTCTGAAAAACACAAAAAGAAAGATGCTCAGTGTCCCTGCTCATCTGCGTGAACATGCCTTAGGCATGCTGCATGGATGCATGAGAACTGTAGATGTTGCCAGGGCATTAAATTGCAATGTCCGTACTGTGAGATTCCTAAGACAGTGCTACAGGGAGACAGGAAGGACATCTGATTGTCCTCATAGTGGCAGACCATGTGTAACAACACCTGCAAAGGATCGGTATATCCGAATATCACACCTGCGGTACAGAAACAGGATGGCAACAACAGATGCCCGATTTACACCAGGAACACACAATCCCTCCATCAGCGCTTAGACTGTCCGCAATAGGCTGAGAGATGCTGGACTGAGGGCTTGTAGGCCTGTTGTATGGCAGGTCCTTACCAGACATCACCAGCAACAACATCGCCTATGGGCACAAACCCACCTTCGCTGGACCAGAGAGGATTGGCAAAAAGTGCTCTTCACTGACAAGTTGCAGTTTTGTCTCACCAGGGGTGATGGTCAGACTCACGTTTATCATCGAAGGAATGAGAGTTAGACCGAGGCTTGTACTCTGGAGATCGATTTGGAGGTGGAGGGTCCATCATCGTCTGTGGCGGTGTCTAACAGCATCATCAGACTGAGCTTGTTGTCATTGCAAACAATCCCAACGCTGTGCGTTACAGGGAGGACATCCTCCCCTCATGTGGTACCCTTCCTGCAAGCTCATCCTGAAATGACCCTCCAGCAAGACAATGCCACCAGCCATACTGCTCGTTCTGTGTGTGAATTCCTGCAAGACAGGAATGTCAGTGTTCTGCCATGGCCAGCGAAGAACCTGGATCTCAATCCCAGTCTGGGACATGTTGAATCGTAGGGTGAGGGCTAGGGCCATTCCCCTCACAAATGTCTGGGAACTTGCAAGTGCCTTGGTGGATGAGTGGGGTAACATCTCACAGCAAGAACTGGCAAATCTGGTGCAGTCCATGAAGAGAAGATGCACTGGAGTACTTAATGCAGCTTGTGGCCTCAACAGATGCTCACTGTTACTTTTGATTTTGACCCCTTCACCCCCCCACACACACACTTTGTTCAGGTCCATTTCTGTTAGTCACATGTCTGAAAAACTTGTTCAGTTTATGTCTTTGTTGAATCTTTTTAGGCTCATACAAATATTTGCACATGTTAAGTTTGCTGAAAATAAAAGCAGTTGAAAGTGAGAGGAGGTTTCTTTTTTTTTTTTTGCTGAGTTTTATATATATATATATATATATATACACACATACACACACACACTAATATATATATATATATATATAGTGTCTAATACTTTTAGTCTAACACTGCAGACTAGTCGGGTCAATTATAACACGGGTTAACAACATTATTTTCATTAGGACTAACAAATTGAATTTTTTCTGTATATCAATTACTGAGCTTACTAAGATAAAAGTTTAATGCTGCCATTAATTTCACATTGTTAGATACCTTTTTCAAGTTTTCACATGGCGGTACTCCCTGTGGTACTAAGGCTCATTTTGGTTGCTTACCCATTGTAGATCATAGACTAGTCCATATTTTTCATAATCTGATTTAAGAATGCAGTTTCAGCACAAGATCAACACTGTTTACATGTAGCAGGACTGGGCGTCACTCAGAGGTAAAAGCAAGGGGACTACCCCCCTCCCTGGGCCACTTTAGACTAGTAAGAGGGAAGGGAGGAGTCCTTAATGTTGTAAAAGTAAGATGTAAGAATTTCAGTGGAGTAATTCAACAGTTTTAGGCTCTGCGGACTAATGCCTTAGCCTGATCTGAATTAAGACAGATTGTACACACACACTATACTGATGGGAAATAATGAAGCGAGAGAAAAAGAGTGCGCTAGTGTGTTGGTATGCATATCTGTATGTGTAAGGCTGGTTCTCTCTGTTATCCGAACAAATGGGCAATGTCTCTCAGCTGGTCTTATCTCATAGGAAGGAAGTCAATGGGCTATCAGCACATTTGTATACATGTGTTTGTGCGAAATCTCTCGGCCTGAAAGATTGCCCTCCTATTGAAATCTTTTCTTCAATGCAATTCACTGAATATGTGACATTAAACAAATGTTTGTCAGAGCTCAGGGTTCTCTTCATACATGAGAGTTTCTTACCTGTCTCTCCATGTCTGTCTGTGTTGCTGTCTGTCTGTCAGGGTGTTCAGTAAGATGTCTGCCATCTCTCTTCTGTTCTCCTGTGCTGTGTTCTCATCCTCCACTACAGCCAACAGCAGCTGAGTCTAGTTGCAAATAACACAGAGTTACCATCACTACAAAATACACTTAAATGAAATTTACACAAGTAATGCAAAACTAGTTTTGGTCAGTCAATTATGACTCAAGAAAAACAATTCAACATCATATACACACCACAACACAAATAATGGTGGGTGTTTTCCAATTGCAAAGTAATTAGTTACTGTAATACAATTACATTTTAGTCCAAAAAGTAGAGCAATTCATTACAGAAGACTTGGAATGTAGTGCACGAGTCATATGAACTAATTTTATAGTCCTTTTGTATCATATTTGGAGCTATCCTATTGTGATTCATAGAAGAAAGAAACTCAAATGATTAGGAACATAATCATAATTACATAATTACATAAAGAGTAAATGATGACAGAATGTTCATTATTGGGTAAACTACTTTTATGGCTAGCACATCATATAGCAGCATAAAATCACACTAGGGTTACAATTCCAGTTCTTTAAAAGATCCCAGAGCATCCTCAATAGATAAATAAGCACTGTTGTGCTGAAATGAGGGAATCAAGTTTTATTACCAATCCCATTGACAAGCTGTTAGCAGTGCGTAGCCAGATTTCAAATCTATTCTGCACTTATGCAGAATGGCTCAGAAGAACATTTCACCCAAACATCAGTGATTAACCCGGAATCAGAGACAGCAGGACAAAATATTCATTATTGAGCAAACTGATTGAGCAATGAAGTTTGTGTGTGCGTGAAGTAATGATATACACCCTTTCAGGTCATGTGTTTGGATACGGAAAGGGAGTAGACATAAGTTCATGTACTTCTCAAAGAATGTATAAAATCACCTTATTTACACTATATCCCACAACAGAGTGTGATATTGTACGGAATAGCAACACGGGTGTGATTCGGCGATGTGATATTGATTTTATAAATTTTATAGACATAACTTACATTTCAAACACAAAATAGTCAGTTATTTAGTCTAGTTTCTGCTAATGAAAATAGTTCCAAATGCAACCAAAGCAGGATCAACTGTTGTGTCACCCAGCAATGCAGACTGACAGCTAGTCTAGAACACTGTGAACACAGATAAGTGGAGAGTGCCGGAACTGTCATGATTCTTTAAGCATATATATATATATATATATATATATATATATAGAAAATTTTATTTTTTAAAGATGCAAGATTCCAAACTCTTCCTCCATCTGTCTTCATCTACAGTAGCTGGACTCTGAGCTCAGATGATTGATAGGGGAGAAAGCTTCACAAAAATTGCTCTCAGCATTGGTTCACCTCACCTGTTTCACAGCGATCTTTTTTTTCGTTATTGTTTTTCTTCCCTCGTTCATCCGTGAGACAGCACTTCTGTGTATCAATGAAGCATTACCTGTCAGAGGTCTTTACCTGTTAGAGTCATCCTGTCTAAGAGAAATGTGTGAATGAGTCTGCCAAGACTAATTCTGACTGTGAGGTCAGGAGGTCAATTCAGCCACACAAGAATCACATCAAACTAAACAAAGATGACACAAAAAGGATGGCTCACACAACTGTGTGTGTGAGAGAGAGAGACTATATGTGGTGTTTACAAGGCGGGTTGATGAGATAAATTTTCCCATCTAACTAACATTTACCATACTACATATGCCCACTGTATCTGTGTGTGGTGTGTTTATGTCCTTGTTTATCTCTGAATGACGGTAGCTGTCGTCAGCTGGGTGATGTTGTGCAGTGTGCTCGGGTTCAGGACCACAGTGAAGAGGGTGACACGGAGGGCAAGTGACTAACAGAGGCGGGTGTGTGTATTTGTACAAGGAAACACTTTGGTTTACCCCATGCTAACGCAAGGAAATAATAAGCACACAAATATACACACACACAAACATGCACCAGGACTATGTGATGGGTACATCAGCCAACCAACAGCAGAAGGGCCATCCAAAATGCCAGTGTCAAACAGGAAACGCAAAAAAAAAATTGCATGATATGAGCGCACTAAGATATCCCAACCAGTGGGCATTCTCTAGAAAACACACATTGACAAGACAAACACACACATACATACGAGTTATAGTTTTAATCATTTGTAATAGATCAATTTGTAAAATATACAAAACACAAAGTCAACGTGACAGACAAACAAGAGATACAGAGAATGTCATTGTTTGCATTTACATCACAGTATGTTTTTTGGTTTAGTAGATGTGATCAACTGTTACGTTGAAGACAGGATAGTTTTATGGGATAAAGTTTTCACTGGATGAGCATTTCAGCATTAACATATCAATCATTCAAAGGATTATGTTTTTAAATCATCAAAGATATTTATAAATTACAAGTGAATTAAATTCCTCAATAGGAATTTACAGAAGCCTAGAACTAGAACACTTAAGCAACACATACAAATACATGAATTGCATTGCATTAGATAAAAAAGTATAATCTGCAAATACATGATGTTAAACCCATACTCAGAACTAATTCAATCTTTTGCAATTACTTTAAACCAACAGGTCTCAAGGTAATTTTGGTGGAAATACAAAGTCATTTTCAGAAGTCTGTCTTCAAGCCAAGCGTTTTGCTTGGCTTGAAAAGTGCGCTTGTGCTATCTTTAAAAGGAATTCCTCTTGATTTTATATTTTGTTATATAATGCAATGACATTTATACATTTTAAAGTGTGACATAAGTGTCCAAATACTTTGAGGCCATAGTATATAACAAGACTTTCATCAATAAGTAGCAGCCAAGTCTGGCACAAACACACATCTCATTGTTTTGATCTGTATCTGAGTGTCAACTGTCTGTAGTCATCCTCTTGTTTGTAAATGGAAACTGGTTTCAGACAGCCTTTCAAGGTACTATAACATTATGTCTAATGATCTAAAGTGTATTGAAATGAGCTTTAGCGATAACCTTGCAAATATTTTGAGGACAATAATTATTATTTCTAGGTAGAAATGGAGTTTACATTTCTAAATTAATTTAGTCATTTTTTTTTATATTTTCAAAGAAGTAAAGGATATATATTTGCTGGGTTTAAATATGCACCAGATGAAGGCATCTCAGTAGATCGTATGTGATGCCTAATTGAATTTGGATATGCCTTGATGCCTTCCTACAGTACCTCCATTTTCTGCCTCCCAAGGCAGCAATTGTCAGCTTTTGGACACACACACACACACATCTCTCTCTGTGTGTGTGTGTGTGTGTGTGTGTGTGTGTGTGTGTGTGTGTGTGTGTGTGTGTGTGTGTGATTGAGAGCTTGGCCTTTCAGCCACATTGACCCTATGAGCTCTGAGAGGCTCATCAATTACTACTCCCATCAGAGCCAGCACGCTGAGAGAATGGATTACATGAAGTGTTAAACATTAGAAAAATGTGTTCGCAACATCACAGCAATGCATCCGAGGACAGAGGAGGGGATGGATAATAGAAACCCAGCTGCTGAAGAGCCTAGCGCAACAAGTGAGAGTGTTTGAAGGCATTGTGGGGCAGCGCTGTGGGCCGCATGCTTTTGTGCTGTGAATTCTGAATCCTTTAGCCAGAGGCAACTGGACATATGCTTTTTGCTTGAGCTAATGAGACAAAAGCTAAAAGCTTTGCGATTTTCTTGCTCTTTCTTTTAGATGAGAAAGAAAAAACTGTGTTTTAAAAAATGGCAGTTGCAAACCAAAAGCTCTCAAAAGCTTTTCACAATAGCAAAATTTGGATAGAAGTGTTGGGGTGGAGGTTTGGAGAGGAGGGAAGTGGAGATGCCATTGTATTTCCTATACAATTGTAAAATAACTTAGTTTAGTTTTTTTCTCAACATAACCTATTGTTAAGAAGACTTGAAGTATGATGCACGAGTCGAATGGGCTTTTATGACTAATGACACTTTTGGGTCCTATTTAAGCTTTAAAGTGAGTCACTATGAACTTTCATTGTATGAGTATCAGGGATTGCACTGAAACACTCTTTAAAATAACTCTTATTGTGTTCCACAGAAGAAAAATTTCACATGGGATTTGAATGACATGAGGGTGAATAAATAATGACAATATTTTCATTTTTGGGTGAACTATTCCTTTAAAACAATCTTTTTACTGTTCTTAAAACTCTCCTCCTCTTTAATCCATCACTTTCTTTCTGACTTAATACCCACATCCAGTCTCTCTCATACACATGTGTACATATGTATACCCATCTGCCCCATCTCTCTCCACCTCCATCTCCTTCTGGATCTGCCTGCTGATTGTAGATTAAAGATTATGATCTTGTACCCACTTTTCTACTGCCAGTGAAAGCTTTTGGCAGTGGGAGGGAGGCCAAAACCTCACTCTCTCCTCATTCTGCACATATTCATTTTCAGCACTTAAAGAATGTGAACTCCACGCACAGATTACCATCACATAGACTTGAAGCTATTTTCATTACATGTCTTTTTTTCTACGGTGGCTGAAAAGTGACATTTGGGAAAACAGTTTGGATAGGGTATAGTTAACGTTGGCTTGCTGCGAAATGAACGAAACCCAAGACGAGCTGTACAGATTACAAACTTGATGTTACGGGAGACACTGTTGTGGAATTTATGTCATCTGAAAGCTGAAAATATCAGTAGTGAAGTGAATGAAGTAATATACATCAGCGATTTGGGGAAGCCTGAGGGCTCTTGTATAGCAGGACACATTTTTCCAGTGCATTAGTTATATATAAATAGGTCTAAGACATAAAAATCTGATTTTCTGATTTAAAAAACCGAATGCTTTAAGAAATATGTGCATGAATCATTGGGTATGACATATAAGAAAAATATTAGTGGGTAGACAAATACAAACAGACACTCACAGTGAGTACACCATTTGAAGGAGCAGAAAAGACTGTTTAAAGATTCCATCCATCCATCCATCTTCTATAGCCACTTGTCATATGTAGGGTTGCGGATGTTTAAAGATTGTACGGGCAAAACGTGCTTATAAGGAAAACCATAAATAAACCTGCTCATAACACAGAATTAATTATAAATATATTAGTAAAACTTTCTATGAAGCCTAACGGTATTTTTAACCCATTATGAAGCATTCATAATGCCTGATAATACAACACATAACTATAATGCTTTCATTTGCCATTGATGTACTCAGTGTTGGGGTTTCCTTCTGAAATGTAATCTAGTAATTACTAATGTAATTACTTTTAGATTACTTTTGATTAAATGGATTATTATTATAATGAAAATTGTATTTTAAGATGAACTGCATAACTTTACACTTAAGTACCAATTTTCAGTCATTTCATTAACCCATGCATACCTACGACCAAACTGGTGTGATCTGCATTCATGCTGCTGTTTATCAGCAAAATCGGTTGTCATAATGACTGAAGTGGTTGTCAATATACCAGCTGCTCAAATAGTCTTTTCAACATCACAGTCTCTTTATTTTTACATGTTACAAACTTTAAAACAATCACTAAATAAAAGTATAAAGCCATTATCTTCAGAGCGCACTGTTTAGATGCAGTGCTGCGGCCATGTTTTCTGATGTCAAAGAATATACAAACTAGTCAGTTCACTCGAGACTTCTCCCATTCTGTCCATCACAACCCCTTCCAGGGATGAGAGAGTGGAAGTAGTAGGTTTTTAGAACCTTCTGTACTCCTCCATTTGTATGCTTCTATGACGATACAAACTCAGAATCCCATCTTGCATTGTAACGAAAATATGGTGGCATGCATAGCCGGCAGGAGCATTCGTGATCGCATATTATCTATCATAATAATTCATTATAAACATCTAAAAACCAGGTTATATGTTTGATAATACATAATCTGACCTTCAGTGCACCCGCTGTGATATCTGTCCTTCAGAGCAGACTGTACTGAACCACAGTGTAAAAAAATAAATCTTGTAGTTTCAACTTAAAAAAAAAAAAAAAAAAAAAGTTGAGAAAGTTGTTTAAACACATCATAAAGTTGACAGTGGTAGCTCAGCGGTTAAGGCTCTGGGATACTGACAGAAAGGTTGGGGGTTCAAGCCCCAGCACCGTCAAGATACCACTGTTGGGCCCATGACCCTATCTGCTCCAGGGGCGCTGTTTCATGGCTGACCCTGCACTCTCTGCATTTCATTGGCTCTGTACCTGTACTCTGCACAATGACAATAATAGTTGAATCTTAATCTTAAATCAATAACTTTAAAGGATCTTAACATCTTTTTCAATAAATTTGACTTTTAGTTTAATAAACTTCATTCTAATTAATTTCAAACTGAATATATTAGTGAATTACCTGTATTACAATTTAATATAATTTAATATTACATTCCACTGTCAGAGGTCAAATAATCTACCATTTGATGGTAAATGGCCAGTTGATGATCAAAGATGAATGTTTGGTCACTCGATCACTCTATATTCTGACTTAAACTTGTCAAGGGGACGCACATGGGACTCAACACATTACATGCAAATCTCAATGATGGGGACGATCATCACACACATCAAGTAAAAGGATGAACTTTGAACTGAAGTGACAACAAACACAACAACCAACAGCATATAAAAGCAGCAAACAATAAATAATAAAAAAAGCAAGAAAAGTTAGGCAGTAAAAGTGCAATATGCTAAATGTACAGTATTCATGCCGCAGTGCATGCTGGAAATCCAAATGCATGAGCATGATGTGCATGGTTCTCTTTACTCGAACAGTATTTTTAATTTAAGCTGAATCGTTTTTCTAAGTTTAATAACTCATCGCAAGTTCAACAAAATCCAACAAAAACTTGGATAATTCGACAAGATCGGTACTGGGCTGTAATTCTAACTCTACATTCTACAAAAGACAAAATAATAGTTAACGTGTACACAACAAACAGCCATATCAATAAGATCTAAAATCAGGATGTTAAGATTTTTTATTTTATTTATTTTTTTATTTGAGAAGGTCTTGAGTTGATTTGAAACTCCTCAATGCGCAAAAAAAAATCTAAATGCTATTCCAGGAAGATAAATTGGCATTAAGGATTAAAAAGAGAATGTTATCTTTCTGGACCAATCCTCTACCATTTCAAGTGTCCGTGCCAATAAGGTGTGATTTTATTTTCTAGTGGTCAAGCCTGATCTATTGAAAGTAAAATGCTGAATGTGCTTTATAATCCCAAAATTATCTGTCATTTTCCACTGAACTGTACGAAACATTGAGACAGAGAGAGGAAGAGAGTTGAAAGGGAAGGGATCGTAAGAGATTCCAACAGGAACATTTCCCATTGGAGAGAGAGAGAGTGTGTTTACTCTCAAACACATATGTGTCTATTCATCTCAGCGCTCGCTCTCAACTTCTGTCCAAACACAAACAAACAAACAAACACAAAGATTGCAACTTCTGAGTATGCATCAGCCACCAGACTGTACTCCAGCATTCTCTGCTCTGTGCTCATGTCTCTCTCTCCTTTTATATCATCTTCTTTTCTCTCTTCTCTCCTGTCTCTCCCTAATAAATACCTCTCAAATTATCTGCAATTTATTTTTTTCTAATTCCTATCTTTCTTAGCAATTTTGCAAGCGACTCCAACAATTGTACAGTGGCTTGCCATAGGGATCGCCCATTCTTCCTCTTATTGTTCTGAAACGTGGCTTAACTCAGTTTAGAGCCCCAACATGATAGCCAACCTAGTGACTTTGAGAAAATAAAACCAAAGATAGTCTAGACAGAAAGACACATTAGAGGGAAAGAGAGCAAGACAGAGACAGAGAGAGAGAGAGACAGAGAGAGAGAGAGAGAGAGAGAGAGAGAGAGAGACAGAGAGGCATATATCTACCAAATGAGGTCTGATTCCACCTGACTGTCAGCTAACATTTTAATCCCTCTGTAATGTGTGTGTTTTTGTGGAATGTTATAAAGCATATATGTGTGATGAATTTGGGTTGGTGTTTGTGTGTTTCCCCAGAAGTGATTAATCAGTCATGGTCTGTAACTCCAGCTTTAATTCCTTTTTCTTCAGCCGCTTATCTTACTGATCAAGAAAGGAGCTGGAAAAAAAATACAAATAATAAAACCTGCAGAGTAAATAAATAAGCAAAGAGTATATGGGGAGAGTTTGGAGAGATAAGATAGATCAGGTATTGTAAAGCACTTATTGTGTTTCTAAGAAAATAAAAAAATATGACTTCAAAGAAATCAGCGGCTGTCAGGGACTGTTTGCTCAAGCACACAGTGAGTGCTGCTCAAAAAGACCATCGGAACACGACTGCACCATCTGCACCTAATTACACATGTGCATATGACAATACAAATAATACACAAATATTTGAAAGCAAGCAACATCCATGAATTTATCCATATGAAAACAGACAACATTGTCTGACTATAAAAATTAAGGATGCATATTTATCCTTTTAAACTGACTGTTACAGATCTAAACGAAAGTGATTTCACTCGTCTTGATATTAGAATGCATGCCCTGCTCCAAATGTAATAATATGTGTGTAATTAACAAATGGCATAATAATCAACAATGAGTATGGGTTTCATATAAACGGGATACTAGAAATCTTTCATCATTGTCAGTTTGTGAGATCTAATGCTCAAGTGGCTGTGGAGATGGGTGTGTCTGTTAGCTGACTAGAAAGCCTTGAGGTAACCCTTTGAGATGCAAGCGTGTGTACTTTAAAGGATATCCAATAATATTCCCTCCAAGAGATTCCATTGCTACACACAGAGATCCCCTGAAAAAAAAAAAAAAAAGAAAAATCTCAAACACACTGGTCTCCTTGCCTGGTTGCCCAAACAATCTCTAAACCCTTCTGTATGCAGTTACAAAGCAAGTGGCCTGTCTCTCTCCCTGTAGGTAAAAAAACACTAACACACACTCGCAAAACACAAACACACAGCGTGCAAGTGGCATATCATTGCATGAAATTCTCTAAAGGGGTTTAACTATTTACCCTCACCATTGTCAGGAACTGCTAAAATTCAGCCTACCCTGTTCAATAAGGACTTCAAAGGGAATCATAAATACCTTTTGCCCGCAAATTCTACTGTACACCTCCCCACCCCCACACACACCTTTTCCTGCTTCTACTCATTCTCTAACCCATTCTCCAGTAAAAACCGTCCCTTACTGTGAAATTTATTAGCAGCCTTATTATTTACTGTTTATAAGTGTAATAAAAGAAATTGTGAAGTACTTTCTACTCTGCTGTTTTAGCAGGTGAACCGATGGTACGCAGGTATTTGATTCTCACGAAACCCTTTCAGAAAATGTCCTGGTCATATTTAACCACAAATCAATTATGAACTATATTTTATTAGATCTATACCGTTACACGTACAAAGTCTTCACTGGAGTGGTACAACGGAAGTGAAAAGGGTCAATTTTTGGATGGTTTAAGAGGCAGAAATGTGAAGCTTGTTATTTTATAAAAGCCCTTACATTCACATTCATTTATTTATTTATTTTAAATGAGTATTATTTGAGTTAAAAATGTTGTTTACATCGTAATTTTTACAGTCATTTTAGGGTTTTAGTGTGTTGATATTATCGTCATAGAAATGAAGTTGTACAGTTTATAACTTTACACAGAGAAGGTAAGCGATTGGTTAGTAATCAATTTTATCACACTATAATCATGTTAACAAGAACTCTGTTAACATCTCGTGTCTATACTTTTGAAACAGTATTTTAAGGTTTATGGATTGGCCCCATTCACTTCCATTATAAATGCCTCACTGGAACCCAGATTAATAATTTTT
Source organism: Moxostoma hubbsi (assembly GCA_032164185.1). Lineage (NCBI taxonomy): Eukaryota > Metazoa > Chordata > Actinopteri > Cypriniformes > Catostomidae > Moxostoma > Moxostoma hubbsi. Next base: position 29,848,977 of record JAVLUX010000003.1, on the reverse strand, counting down.
GTTTAAAGATAAGGAGGGGCGAGTCAAACTACATTTTTATGGTAATCAATTTTATGCCACAGATGCTGTCGATTGAGCTTAACTTTTATTAAACCTGGAAACCTTTGAGTTTTTTTTTTTTTTTTTTTTTTTTCCCTGAGTAACAAAACATGAAACACAAAACAGAAAAGTACCTTGAAGGGTACACAATATGTCCTTAGGGGTACAATTATCTACACAAAAAAGTTATACATTTTAACTAGAGGTACAAAAAAATACAAAATAAAAATACCTTAAACTGTATTTTTTTTTTTTTTTAGAATGTAAATTTTGGAACATTTAAGTTTATTTTATTATTACTAATATAATTTTATTTTTATTTTTTTGCAATGTGAATTCTTATTACCAAAATGCAATGTCTTACTTTTACTATTCCAACTGATTTCAATGATGACTCTCATTACCGCAACATAGCCATTTTTTTACTCTATTACAGTAAAAATAGATACTGTTGTACAAAGATCTCTCTCATTAAATTCAGCAAATTTGTAAGGCAGTACCAAAATAATATGATGTATAAATACTTTACAACATAAATAATTTATCATTTTGTTCACATTGCGGTAATATGAACTGAGAGTTAAACTGTCATGGAAATAATATCTCTGTGTTAACATTTTCTACAATAGGTGCAAATTACAATGTATTTTTTGTTTCTTTTGATTATGGAGTAAAAATGACCAGGACATGTTTCGTGACAATGACCTAAACAATGACTAAAGTGTGATTTATTGACAGGGGAAAACTGATGCTTTTATTTTTTAAGACTTGGGTTTCAGAAACTACACACAGAAACAGGAAGCTATATACACAACTATTTTTATTATATTTTCCTTTAATATTATCCCACTAAGAAGAAAATGAATAAAGAGTAAATTGCCCTGTGTGGAATTCAGGGTGTAACTGACACAAGCCACATTTTCTCTGGTATCCATTTGATCGCAGAGAATGGCAGTAAAATACTGCCCTGGCATGCACAGATAAAAAAAATAAAAATACACAAGAAAAAACTGTAAAGAGTTTTGCAGGAAAATAACAGCAGCGAGCAAACGACGGCAGCCCACACCATGCAAAGCATTCTGAAATATGAAAATGCACAGAAAAGCCATTACGCTTATAATGTTTTACAAACTCATCAAATAAGTGAATAGAGATTAATTGCCCCAGTCGACCTTAAAATAATTATCAGAACGAGGCAGCTCTAAACTAGATGAAATTGATACACTTGAATAATTAGATCCTTGGCACTGACCTACTGAAGTCAATAAAGGTTATTAAGGCCAATTGCTGTCTAAATGCATTAGAGACAGAGAGAAGCTCTCCACACCAGATCCAGCATTTCACCAGCTATACGATAATCCTCTCTCTGTGTTCGCCTCTCTCCACTGCCCTCAAATGTCTACACACACACAAACACACACACACACACACACACACACACACACACATACCCTACCCTCAGACACACTAAACCAGATTGGATTCGCTTAACCTTTCAGTGGCTTTGATCAAATGAGCTCACACTGCAATAACATTTACATTGACCCTCACTCTCTCTCTTTCTCTCTCTCTCTCTGTGTGTCTCTCGCTGGGGAGAAGGGTCTTTACCTTCCTGTCTGCCCCACATATACACACACACACACACACACACACACACACACACACACACACACACTAGGTCAATAACGTAATCAGATATCAATGGTGACCCCTGCAGTCATGATTGCTCACCTTCTCTGGCTTGCTTTCTTTCTTTGGACAGAGAGGATGAAATTATGAAATGGTCATTGTGCACAAACCTACACACACTCACACACAAATAAACACCACCACCAAGAAGTATTTTATAAACACATAATAACTTTATATTCAGCTTCAAAAAAAAGAAGATAGAAAAGACAGAGCAAGAGAGAAAAGCTTTTTGATGTGATGCTCCAAGCGACAGAAGCGGAGAAAGTGACAAATTAGAGCTAACACACCAGCAAATACCCACAAAACACACAAACATACACATAGCTAACAGACCTGTATCCATATCATCATTGCACCCTATATAAACCAAAGAATAAAAATAAAAGAAAAAAATGACAGGATGTTTTTTCTTTATATATATATATATATATATATATATATATATATATATATATATATATATTGCATATAGAAGTCTATCTCTAGTATGCCAGGAAAAGGGGGGAGAGAGAGAGAGAGAGAGAGAGAGAGAGAGCGAGAGAGAGAGAGAGAGAGTGAGTGAGTGTGTGTGTCATTGTTAAAAGCCTAAATAAATGTCAGTGGTGTATGAGGAGTCCAATAGCTTCTCTTTAGGGACCATACGCTCACCTAGTGTGTGTGGGTGGGAGGGTGTCAGGAGAAATTGAGGATAGGGACCCGAGACCTGATGTTTGATAACATTTACCTCAACTTATCAGAGCAAGAACTAGGCACATTTAAATAGTTATCTTTCACACATCTTTTCTTTCTATTCTTTCTTCTATTCTATTTTCCGCCATATTCTCTATGTTGTTTCCATTAAGCAGTTCACATTAATTCATGAGGTACAGGTTGGAGAGAGAGAGAGGGAGGGAGAGACGGAGTTGTTTTATCAGGATGTCATTCAAATGGAGGGGTGAAAATTTGCATCACAACAGCCTGAAGAGCAAGAGAGGGAGAGACAAGAAAAGAGAAAGAAGGAAAACGAAAGAGAGAAACCCCCACGGGAGAGAAGCGGTTTTAATAAACAGCAGGAAGAGGGTGAACACACAGAGAAATACGTGGAGCAGCCAACCCCGGACCTGCTCAGACTGCAGAAATCAAGAAAAGTGCACGAAGGCGAAGGAGACAATTCCCAAGAATCTAGATAAACACATGTCTCTGTTAAATGCCATGACTGTCTGTTAAAATCATACAAACACTCTGCCATACTTAAATGAATTTAAATCAGCCGTGAAAATATCAGATATTAGGAATTCAAATGAATATTTATTATCTAAATGCTTCTGCATTCATGAGCTATTTATTCAAGCTCTAACAATTCTATGAATTCTCTGTTTGAACAGATAATAAAATGTAGAAAATGCATTGGTCGTAGGGTTAAACTTAATGCATGCATCCACAAAATCAAAAAATACATTAAAAAAAAGAAGAAAAAAAAAAGATTAAAAAAAATGAATTTAAAATTTTACATAAAAAAAAAACAGATGAATAACGACAAATTGTCCTTGGATTATTAGATGAATAAATATAGAAAAATTAAAGACATTTATATTTTAATAATTTTTCATACCTCATAAAGTGATAATTGTTCTTAAGAAATGCAAATTATATCAGTTTAAAAACATAACTTATAATTGACAAAAATGTATTATATAAATATTAATAAAATATATAAACACAAATATATACACTACCGTTCAAAAGTTTAGGGTCATTTACTCATTCTTTATTTATTATTATTTATTTTTTTCACATTTTATAATAATAGTAAAGTCATCAAAACTATGGAATAACAGAAATGAAAATTTGGGAATTATGCTGTGACTAAACAACCCAAAACTGTGTTATATTTTAGCATCTTCAAAGTGGCCACACTTTGCCTAGAATTTGCAGACATGCACTCTTGATATTTTCTCAACCAACTTCTTGAGGTATCACCCTGGGATGATTTTTAAACAGTATTGAAGGAGTTCCCATCTATATGCAGGGCACTTAGTGGATGTTTTTCTTAATTATTCGGTCATCCATTTCAAAAACGTATTTTTTCTTTTAAATAAAATTTTAGTTTTGTAATTAAATAAATTAATATATTGGCACAATTATATTTTTGTCTCTAAAACTAATTTCAATCATTTAAGCAAATGCCTTCAGATCAAAAGATTTTTAAGATCATGAGAAAAATTTCAGACAAGTGACCCCAAACTTTTGAACGGTATTGTGTGTGTGTGTATATATATATATATATATATATATATATATATATATATATATATACACACACACACATTTTACATTTATTACTACATGAAGAAAAAATGTATGGCGATATTCACATACACAGAAAAATAAACACAAACACACAAGTGTACATCTTTTACCATTGGATATTAGCTCTGGTTAGAGGGTTGACGAGTATCTCACAGTGCGTGCACGCACACACACGCACGTACACACACACACACACACACACACACACACACTGCGGCTAGCTTAATAGTTGGTCCTTAGCCCCAGCAGCACATTAGATTTGATTACTGCTCAAAGACCGAAAGAGGCAGAGAGCGTGTGAGAGAGACAGACTATGGTGATACAACAGTGCCCCCTACTGAAACTAACTACTGCACTCTGAGGAGAGCTGTGTTCTCCAAACATTCACACATATGGATCAAACATGTCTCAAAAACACAGTACTGATCAGTTGTGATCTTCTAGACTTAAATGACCCCTGTGTGTTTTGCATTACGTCCAACACTGAGAGTACTGATGCAGCCCTGCATGCAGGGGTCATTGTTGGCAACAGGGTTATTTCAGGGACAGGAGAACAGCTCTAGGCATGTAAACAAGGATGGATTAAGAACTGAGAGGCCCATGGGCCAGTACACCCTGGAGGGCCCTCATGACGTGACTTTGTTCACCTTTATGCGTTACGTGGATGCTTGGCAGATTTGGTTAGGAGCAATGTCTTACATGGACAATTATATGTACTTTTTAATTATGAACTGACCAAAATCATGCCTTATTAATAGGGGTGTGCACGGCACCCGCATGTAGACACTGTTAAGTTTAAAAGAACATTAACATTTCTAAACGCATCTCAAGACACCTGCATTCTGTTTTACAATTCGTTGTGCATGACCGTCACATTTTTTTAGACACAGTATTAAGTTAAACATAACTTTAATATTTATTAACGCATCTCGAGACACCTGTGTTCTATTTTACCATTTGATACGCAGCATTAAGCATTTTCAGCTCTGTTGTCACAAATCAACATTCTGATGAAGTTAATGTGACTGTTACACATGATTCCAGATTGTTTTTCACCTGGCAAAGTTTCGGTGAGCCAATGTTTTTTTCCCCTTTTGCTCTGGTGTGCAGACAGTAATTACATAAGCTAAATGCTGAATCATTCAAAAATCAAAGCATCCCGAAGAGGTTTATAAACCGTAGCGTTTGCTGCCTCATGGAAAGTGAATCTGCCCGGGCAGAACTGTTGAAGGCAGAGGAAAAGATTATTTTTGTTCGACTTTAATGTGATTTATAATTGGAATTTATTGTGCTATTTAGGCTCATAGCTCACTGTGCACTTTATTACGTGCTAATCTAAGATAGTGTTTGACGCATCCATGGCAATAAACTAAATAAATAAACTTTATTCCAGAGTCCCGAAACATTCTTTATTCCTGAGTAGCCTACCGACTCCCTACAAATAACAGAATAACCGTTCGTGAACTTTGCGGTTAACCAAATAGCCTATTACAAAAGTTTACTACGCACATATTTAAGGTATTTAGGCATCTTTCGCATTATCATTTATCTGTAGACCTTCAAATAAACGTGATGCAACAGTGGGACGCAGATTCCTTGAGCGCGCACTCGAGTGTCTGCGCTCGCACTGCTGTCATCCAGCACGCATTCAGCCAAACAAATGGTATCTCACATAAGGCTGACATTTGTGTGGATTTATACTAGATATCTAAAAATAAATAAATAATTTTGAGCCCTTTTGGTTTAGAGGCCCCTGGGCAATTGCCAAATTGGCCCGGTGGTTAATCCGTCCCTGCATGTAAGAAATATTAAGTGTCATTAAAGAGGTCATTACAGTAAATAAGATGGCATCCACAAAATTGCTTACAATGTTTTCTCTGAGTCTCTCCATCTTGTGTCTTATGGGTAGGTGCACACAGAATCAGCACACTTTTACATGTTTTCTAAATGGAATGGATTTAAGAAATGTGTGGAATGGATTTAAATGTGTAGTAAATGTGAGTGGAGAGGGTACTATACTATAATGCTAGCTAAAAACAATAAAATTATAAAATAAAATGTTTAATAAACACAAAGGAGATGTGTAAAACTTTGTTAATGGCCCTTTTCACAATATTTTATTTTTATTATTATTATTATTTAACATTATTCTTTGTGTTATATTATCGTGACATAAAAAATGTAAATAAAAAACAACTAGTTATGACTATTGTGATGGGGATTAAAATACAGCTGCTGAGGCAGAGACAGTAAATTAGGAACTTTTCTACTATCTGCCTGCCATCATCAATCTCTCTCACTTTTTGTCCTCTTTGGAAAGTCATGGATACGTAACAGATTTTTTTTTCTTTTGCACTTGGAGCAACTTGGAATGCCAAAAATGTTTGCTCTGGTCTCCCATTCACCGCAATAGTAGCTTACCACGCTATTGTTAACTTCTGGGTTTGGAACAGGAGTCTGTAGAATGGATTTAAATATGATAAAATGTGTTGAGGGCACTACTCTGTATTGGTAACTGAAAGAACAATCATATCAACTATACTATTTACTAAATAAACACACAAGAGGTAGGGTCCAATTCTGTGTGAATGTGGGCGCAGATTCTGTATCCTGCTCATATTCCATCACTCTTACCATTTGCTCCATTTCCTTCCATGCGTCCTCCAGTTGTTCCATGGGTTTAGTCCACCAGCTGCAGAATGGAGCGTAACGTCGTCCCTGGAACCAATACTGTCTCAGCCATTCAAACTCCACCTGAGAAGAGGAGCCACAGAGGGGTAACATGTTAAACCTCCATCATCATTTCTGTACCACTGCAGTCAACAAACAGAACTGCAAAAAAAATTGTTTTCAAACAGGTTTCTATGTCTGCCATTGATCAAAACTACAAAACAGGTAGTCCTGCCCAAAATTCACACCACTGGTTGAATCAGTTTACACTTAAGAAAGCTATTTACTCCAAGTGGAATCGTGAACGCGGATTTCCTTACACCATTTTAAGGATTAAGATAAAGATGTTTATGTGGTCATGTAAACACATAAGCACCATTCTAACAGGTTTTTGAAGAGTGTGCATTTGCATGGAACAGACCAAATAACAAACTTCAAAGGGTGAAGCACAGCCACAAGTAAATAACAAATCTTTGAGGCTACAGTGGGAAAAACACATACACTATAAACTATACAAATTTATAAAGACCACTGTAAAGTATTAACAGTCCCTCACGTTCACGTATATGCGCTCATACATTGAGGGAATCCCAGAGTTTTACATAAAGGGAAACCCCACTATTGAAATCGCAGGTTGTGATAGAAAGGTAAAGAAACAAAAACACAGCAACAGCTCTGGAATATCTGGAAATTAAGCGAAGGATGGGAGAGTAAAATAGTGAAGACATCCTCGGATACCATATTTGTTATTTAAACAAGCATCGTGTGGAAATTAGGTTGCTGTGAAGAAAGCTGCTTACTGACTGAGTCGCATGTATATGGGAGTAAAGTGTACACCACTTATATAGTGCATGTAAACCGGAAAACTGCTTTCTCGCAATAACCTGCTTTCTGGTGTCCACGTAAACATAGTAAATTTCGCAATGTTCCTGATAGCAACAGAGAGCCAAAGTGTTTTCACTTTTCGAGGACAATCAACCAATGAATTGTTTCTAAAATGGGGCTTTTCCACTAAACGGTACAACTCGACTCAACTCTGCTAGCTTTTTTGGGGGTTTTCCACTGTGTATAGTACTAGGGGTGTAAATATTAATCGATTTGTATCGATGCATCGATTATACAGCCGACGATTCAATGCATCGATACGTCCGAAAGTGTATCGATTAATGTGTTTATTTTGCCGCCTGTCTGTTCGCTCGGAGTTTACCACTCCGTCTCCGACATATGCGTACAACCTACTCCTAAGCTGCAGGTGGCGCTAACCTCATTATTATCTTCTACTTCACACGCGTTACTCACGTATGTTCACACACACATTGTTGAGTCTGAAAGAGCGATGGAACCGTCAGAGCGAGCTGGCAATGAAAGTCAAATGTTACATACACCAGTCGGCGTCAAGTCATGGGTGTGGAAGTATTTTGGCTTCAGGAAAACAGATGGAGCAGTGGTAAAAGATGTTGCCGTTTGTAAAGAGAAAGACTGTCAGTGTGAGATAAGATACTGCGGCAATACGTCAAATCTATCCGCACACCTGAAAAGGCGCCATGCTATTGATGGCGACTCCGAGTGTAAAGAATGAACACAGGCTTCCACGCCCGCCAAATCACTGACAACATTTTTCCTTCCAAGCTGTCGAGCACTTCAAAATGAGCAAAAAACATCACCAAAGGCATTGCGTTTTTTATGTGCAAAGACATGAGGCCCTATTGCGTCGTAGAGAACGAAGGCTTTAGATACCTGCTCGAAGTTCTTGAGCCGAGGTACAACATCCCCTCACGTCAACATTTCAGCGAGTCCTATATTCCGAACTTCTACACCAAAGTACGTGATGAAGTTATTCAGGGTCTTATGAGTGCAGAGCGAGTACTTTTGATTCTTACTGCATTTAAACTGTTTTGTTGAGTAACTGTTCTATTTGCAAGGCCCCTGCTATAGCTCAAGCCACGAGCCATGCTTCTAAATACCTCATTCTTCTAAAATGCAAATGCATTTTTGTTATTTTGTAGTGAATGGGCTGTAGGCTTATGTCCTAGACTTTTGTTACTTTTTGTTATTATTGCACTTTAACTGATTTTGTGTAGTAACTGTTCTATTTGCAGTTCATCTACTGCAGAGGATGTGTGACCATTACCTCTTAATAAGATGCAAATTATATTTTCAAAATGTAACCAATTTTGTATAAAAGAAACGTGCAGGATTGCACTTTATTGTAACTGTAGATGCAGTAACCTATATTTGCTGTTCTATTTGCAGTGCATTGAGCACAGCTGCTATAGTGTAAAATAACATACACATTGTGAATACAATACTGTTTCTGTATTCTCAATAAAAGGCAAATAATTAATTTTTTGTTGATTTATTTGAAAACTTAATAGATATCATGTAAAAATATCTAGTATTGAATCGTATCGAATCGAATTGAATCGTATCGCGGGGAATTCTGAAGTATCGAAAATAATCGAATCGTTGGCTTCAGAAATCGGTATCGTATCGAATCGTCATGAAGGCTCCGATTTACACCCCTATATAGTACCTGGTACCTGATACTTTTTTAGTACCACCTCGATCGAGGTTCCAAGCGAGTCGAGCCAATACTAAATGTGACATCAAAATCCAGCAGATCACTGATTGGTCAGGGAGAATCGTCACTACCAGCGTCACTGGATTTTCGTCATGTGACATCAACCCGCTAGTTTTAAAGTTAGCAACAGCGAAAATTGTATCATTTGTTCATGCGACCTTTGATTGTGAAAAAATAAATGGCTGTGCGCAAAACCACGCTGCGTTCAATAAATGAGGTGCAGATGGTCCACTCGTTAGCGATGAGCGAAATTAAAAAGTCTCTCAGGAAGTTGCTGAGCTTTTGGCAGCACAGGGCTACCACCAGACCTACCAACAGTGTAGGGGAAATTAAAAAAAAACTTAAAAGTGACTACAGAACCATAAAGGAAAAGTGGAAGTGGTACGACCAAATGGATGCTATCTAAACTGAAAACAATGGGAGGGAGAGTGCCCTGGACTCAGCCACGATGGAGGATGGTACATTTTGTTGTTAACTCTATACTCTGCTTGAAAGCTTCACTTTATTTAGTTGACCAGTAACTGGAAGCTTGCTTCTAAAACAACCAAGCCAATTTAACTGTTACACTTGTGTAAAATCACCATGCAACAACTGCTTTTTGCAGCACAATGAGCTAGTAGCGAACAGCTAGCGGTCGTGTTATTGTTTTGGTCAGTTTGTGTCATGTTTAAGATAATGTCACAACAGTAGAGGCGGCGCAACAATGACGATCATCCTATAATCCCACCCAAATTAAGGTAGCACTAAAATGCAGTGGAAATGCAAGCTCAGAAAAGTAAAGCAAGAAGAGTTGAGGCGAGTTGAACCGCAACGTGCAGTGGAAAAGTGCCTATACTTGCCTAGATTAAGCTGGTATCGGCGACAGTATTTTAACATTCAAAATTCCAAATTCAATTAAAAAATTCACACATCACCTTTTAAATGTAAACAATGTATCCTTATGATCATCTTCACACCACATCCAAAACCTTGCACTCAGTCAAAGTAATATTTTCATAATCTAAGTTTAAGTTCACGAAGAAAAAAAAAAAAATCAGCTAATAAGATGGCCATTTGATTTTCAGTTATCTGTAAAGAACCAACATCCCCAACAGAAATAGAACTGTTGCTATTCTTGGTTTATGAAAAGAACAAACATTAAAAAGCCATAGCAGAAACAAACTCAAAAAACTTTTGAGCCAGAAAGGCTTTAAAAAATAATAATAATAATAAAAAAAAGGGCCTGTAAATTCAAGTCCTTGAACAAGAGGTCAAACCATAGCAAGCAGCTGACATCTACTTAACCAGCAGCTGAAAAACAGTAGTCAAGTGTGTTTGATAGTCTGTAAAATGTGGTTGTTGAACAAAAAATGTTTTCTGCTCCAGTCATTCTTCACTATCCCTCTCTCAGGCCCTTGTGTACTGTATCACCGCTCTGAAACAACAGCAGTCCAACATTTATCCATTTATCAAACTCTATCCATCCATCAGAGGGTAATTTAGAAGCAGAATTGAGCAGCAGAGGTGAGTGGGTGTCAGTCACCTGAGTTAGTGTGGTGGATAAACTAGGGAAGGGCATTTTCATGGGGTGGTGGGAGTGATTTCACAAAGTAAACACCCACATTAAGGTCAAGTTAACAAGGGAACACAGGTAAGCTGTACATGCTTCTAGAGGACAACACATACAGAACACAACCAAACTTGAAAATTCACATAAAACACAAATAAAGCTATTTAAAATGACTAAAGACAAAGGTTACACATACTCTAATCCATTTTCAATTTCCTAACATCATTGCTTTCCAAAGTATGCAGTAATGGAGTGTTTCTGAAATTCTCAAGAAAAACGGCATTATAATGTGGATGAGAGGCATAAATAGATCAAAATGAATGAATTTTCAGTTTCCTAACATCAATGGTTTCCAAAGTATTCCATGGATGAAAATGCTGTTCCTGTGTGCATGAGAGGCGTAAACGTACCAAAATCAAAATCAATGTGTTTATTTAGAATAGATTTTCAAATTAAGGATATCACCAAATGCCCCCAAAGAGAGGTTTTGTCATATTTAGCTAACAGGGACAGAAGCTAACAATTTCATTCCCAACATATAGGTAGGTAGGTGTATACAAACACACACAAACAAGCTGCTTGCTTTGTACTCAAAATCTTTGTGTCTTTGTGCAGTGATGATAATAACTGTGTCATCACAATGGGAATGGGGGTGATAACATCTGCATTTCCTGTTTTCCTGTTTGTTGTTTTGTTTATGTTCGCTGCTACGTGCCACCCAGGAGAGACGTAAAGATTTATCACACGCACGAAAACCTCACACCTTCTCGCACCTACACATGCTTCTTATTCCTCCTCAACCCTTTCCTTTCATTCCTTACTTCAGTGCTTTCATTCTTCATGCCATCAATCTTTCTCTCTCTCTCTCTCTCTCTCTCTCTCTACAGGGAACTACAGAATACACCACAGGCTCTCAGTCTTCCTCCTCTGGGAATCTCCCCATCTTTGACTCTTTTGAAGTGATGAGTTAACCCTCCTAAGGATGCTTAATGTAGCCATGTGCATGTGTGTATCTGTGCGTCTACCACGAATGTAAATTTATGCCCCTCCCACTAGCACTAAACAAAGCACTCCTCCAAAATTCATTCTCCAAACAACAGCCCCCCACCCCACCCTCGCACCCTATCTACGAGTTACAACACAGGCTGAAAAAATAACAACCCAATGGTAATCAAAAGATCCACAACAACACTTGACTTTTTTACAAAATGTAAAGGCCTGTTTAGTCTGACATGACTGAAGGACACGAAAGTATAAAATATTTGCATATGATTTTTTTCAGACCAAAAGTGTTCACTCTGTGTAAAAATTCTCACTGAACAGCATTGAATGGAGCATTGATGCAGTATCTGAACAATAAATAAACTAGAATTAAAAAGTGTTAACGCATGCGATTAACTTAAAACGTTTATCGTGTACATTGTTCTTAAATCGCAATTAACGCATTTACCATTAATACAGCATAAACCAGCATAAACACTGGTTGGAAGTGTGGAACCTTTGTATTGTGTCTGACCGGAGTTATTACACTGACACACTTCATACAACACACATGCACAACAACACTTCCATGTAAGTGATCAAATAATGGGGAATAGACCTCTTAATGCTATTTAATACACAAAAGAAGCCCAGATGGGACTTGATAGAAAACAAGTATTATTCAGCCTATGAAAGGTGCATTTTACCACAGAAGCATGTCAAGAGCAACTATCACCAAAATGCAGAATGAGACATTTTTGTCTGCAAGTGCTTTTCATGCGGAGTTCAAATTGACCCTTAATGCTATCGCTGACGTGAATCATGAACACAGTTTCACGATTGCTGGAGCAAAGTGGACAACCACAGTCTACCAGCAGATTAATGTTATGGAGAATTTGATTTTAAGATATTTAAATGTGCATTGCAATGAACAGGCAACTTATGTGGGGAACAGTTCTTTCAATTAATCAAACTCCCACTTAGACTTTGGGAAACATTAAAGTTACTTGAATTGGTGCTATTTTAGTGCATTCCTATATTTATACTGAATGCTTTGTTTGAAAATTTTTCATAAAGCATTATATTGTTACATATTGTTTTGATTTATTTCCTAAGATTTAAATAAATGCGTTTTGACATAAAAAAAAAAAAAAAATTATATATAGTGTCAAATATCAGCACAAAGAACATTAAATGAGGTGCAGACGGTTCACTTGTTAGCAATGAGCGAAATGAAAAAGTATGGTTTCAGAAGACTTAGAATGTAGAGAACAAGTTATATGGTCTACTTTTCAGATGCTTTTTGTGGTGATTTTGTCCATTTTGGAGCTTGACAGACACGGCCACTGTGTTTACTCTCGCTGTTTTGAAAAGAACAACAAGGACATTCTTTGAAATATTTCCTTTTGTGTACCACAGACAAAAGAAAGTCATTAATATTTGAAAGGACATGAAGTTAAGTAAATTATGACATCATTTTCATTTTTAGGTGAGCTATTCCTTTAATTCCACAAACATGAAAGGTGAAGGGGCTGTTTGCAAAAAATGTATACTTGCACTAAAAAAGGTAGACATGGGTGTCTCAAGACAGTTTTTAAATGTTTATGTTCTTTTTAATTTAACACATTTAAAAAAACACACAACACTCCTGCACAAGACACTGAAAAAACAGCAAGACGTGATGTAGCAGTCAAAGAAACCCAAACTAGGAATGTTTGCATAGGAAAACAATTGAAAAACAGTGTGGATGGAGGGAATAATGTATTCGGTGTGAACTGCCATAACACACTTTAAAAGTGTTTAAAAGACCCTGCAGGCCCAAAATTTTGGGAGTGAGAAAGATAGAGAGGAAGATATCAGTTTCCCAAAAACTTTTTGCTAAATCTCCATATACCAGCAACAAAAGATTTCCTCCATGCCCCAAGCACACAGGTAACATTCACCATCATTACAGTCAATGGTTTACCACAGCCCATTAATCTTAAACACACCCTTTGGTTCACTCTTCAACCAAACACCCATCGGGGGTCACTTACTGCACCAATCTAAATGCAGTCCAACACACTAAACATGAGCAAGACGCTGAGCTCTGCTGCAATACCAAGCTAAGGTAAAAACTCCTATCAATAATAAATAATACAATAATACATCATTTAAGAACACAAATAGGCACTTGTGGCCAGTTTCAACAAAATAGCCTCAATCAGGTCAAAGTGTTGAGGCCCCTAACCTCGAGGGAGACAGCCGCTCCCAGGCAGGGCTGTGTGTATATATATCCCCATATATATATATATATCTCAAGATATACCTACCAAGTATATCTCACTTTATATTTTTCAGGGGCTTTTAAGGTGCTGAATGGTAATACAGGTGAGTTGGGGTTCAACAGAGCCCTACACAATGCCACACCGATGGTTAGGCTCACTAAAGGAGCTATTGTTTGGGGTTTGAAAAATTAATGGCAAGTACAACCTTTAAAAAACCTCTGAGCAATCTCATTTGTTATGGTCTGAGAGACGCATTTGGGATTTGGTGTCACAAGCACACATTATACAATGCTTCAAACACACTCATTCTCAAGTATATACACACACAAACCTCATTGTGTATGTCCTCAACGTGTTGCAGGGTGGAGGGACGGAGGGAAAACAAGCTTTTGGTGTTATTCTCAGGGTCTGTGTGTAAATTCTCCAAGGCCTCCGAGCAACGCTTCTGTATGTAGTCCAGCGTACCTGTACAACACTAAATAAACAGGACAGATATTTACGTGTATTCACACATAACACTGTGTCTTAACCAGGCGCAACGAAATAAAGCAACAAGTGATAATAGTATTTTTTTAGTTTTTGTTTTTTGTCCTAACCAGCCCCTGCAGGAAATTCTCTAGATTGTTTGGTTTCAATTTCTGTGGCTTTGCACTGGGCAGCCTTACGCTCTGTTTAATCTCATTGGTCTAAAATACCACTCCACATAACTTCACATTAAATATAACATTTGTTCTGATTAGCTGTGATTGTGTCACGTCATAGTTTACATTCCGTGTGGAAGGGCAAATTCCTTATAGATGTAATACTTCCTGGTTAGGGCACAGTGTAAGGCAGAAATAGGCAGGTATAGCTAAGAACATGAGAGCACAGGTGTATACAGTATAGCTATGGACAGAAGACTCTCACCTGTGCAACTCTGTGTGTGGAGCTGAATCTAGCAGTGTCACCAGCCAGAACACAGTGCTGATGTGTTCGATTCAAATCATCTATAGACACAACCACACAGACACATAAAACAACAATCAGCAAAAAAAAAACACTAGGACACAGGTAAACTGTGATTTCTCTCATTTACTTCCAACCAGAAGTTTATCTGGCATGATACTGGAATTGCACAGGGACTAACCTGGGCTGTAATCTAAGCTTCAGGTTGAGGATGTCTGGGGAAGTAATTACCACAAGCAAAGATTCATTGTGGAATTTAAAAAGGCACGTGGCCAAATACATTACAAAGTGTTCAGTTCATATTAGGAAAAAACTGAAAGTGTGTTATGTTTCTCTTTCAGACACCCAATTCAAAACTTCGAAAAATCACATCATCATACTAAAAGATCGCCATTGCAAATATTGCACTTGTTTCCCCCCCACAGTACATTAAATTGAACTATAACAACCTTAATGCCAAATAAGGTTATCAGTTTGCCTCAGGGATTAAAACTGAAAATGTATGAATATTTTTTTGCAGAACACAACCTTTCAATTGTTCCAGAGTTTTTCATTAAACCAAATCGCCATCTCCTGCGTGTTCTTATGACGTGAAGAGTTCACCATTCAGTGCAGACTGCGGCAGCGGCACCATATATATTTCTTTGTTTGTGTCCAATTTTATCATCTGATTTTAAAGAAAATGTTCCCTACATGATTAATATTTTAAATCAAAATGTTTTTAATTAAATAGGGGATGCGGGTGAATGACATAGGGGATGGTGGACATATTGAGCTACAAATAGTTATTAAACACTCAAACGGAATGAGTTGAATAAAAATTTCTGTCATGGGCCAGGTTTCTTGATAACATTGCAACCAGAGCTGTGTAAAATACTTAAAAATAGGAATCTACTAAAAATCACTAATTATTTATCTAAAACTGTAATCAGATTACTTTAATAATTACTTCATTGAAATCACATTAATAATTACTTTACTTTTAAGTACTTTCTAAAACACTTTTCTGCTCATCAGATTAAAAATAATGACTGTATTTCTTTGTTCATTCCTCCTTCAAAATGGCTCGTTACGGGGCACTAATTCATATTCTACACAAATAATATATTAGAAACAAGCAACACCCTATAATGTACTTCAAAGTAATTAAACTATTTGAAAGTCAGCAACTGTAATCTGATAACAAGTATTTAAAATGTAATGCATTATACTACTTTTTGACTAAAAAGTAATTATATTACAATAACTAATTACTTTGTAATTGCATTACACCCAACACAGCTAAAGGAGATATTTTATTGATATGTCCAGAATATTGTTTTATCAACATAAAAAGTACTGAAACTATGCCAAAAATGAAGTGTATAAAATCTTCTCAAGGTGCCGAAAGTTTTTAAATATTCCTGAATTTCACAAAAGAAATAATGATGGCTTTAGTGAGTTTTCAAATGTAGGTTGTCAAATTTATGCCTGTCATGACATACACAGACACCGTTTTAAATGTGGTCCTTTTCAACATGTGCTTTATTCTCAGAAAAAGTGTGCACTGATCTATTACAGATCAGTGGTAAAATGGCTTTCCAAGGATATGCCAATAAAATGTATTAAAGTTCACCTTGTCTCTTTTATGAATTGTCAAAGATGTGAGTAAGTTGCACAAAAAGGACTACAAGTGGTCCAAGACTCACTGATTATGAAAGTTTTTACGTGTTATTCAGATAACGATGCTTTTAGGGAACAAGAAATAGAGATTAAGTGGCTGCTACTAATGTGCGACTAAAGTTCCACTTAGTGCTTTGGTAAACCCA
Organism: Moxostoma hubbsi; assembly: GCA_032164185.1. Classification (NCBI taxonomy): domain Eukaryota; kingdom Metazoa; phylum Chordata; class Actinopteri; order Cypriniformes; family Catostomidae; genus Moxostoma; species Moxostoma hubbsi. Next base: position 29,832,156 of record JAVLUX010000003.1, on the reverse strand, counting down.
GCCTTGGTCTAATTTTACGTATTTTTATATCTATTAATTATTTTCCAGATAATTATATAGAGGTATGCCATTCGATTTATGTATGCACATTTCATAATAGGTGAGGTGCGGAATATAAAAAATCCCAGAGCGGACTTCAAGCGGAGCGATAACAGAATGATTTGAGCAGTGGTGGGAAATCCACTCTACTTAAATAAACTCTCTGTTCTTCTGTGTTTGTAGCCAGAGTCTTAAGCACTAAGTGCAACTTTCCTATAGTTCTCAGAAATACCTTTATTTATTTTTCTTTTCCAAATATTTTTTTTATTGATTCAAAAATACACAGCAGAGAAAAACACAACACATACACATCAAATCAACATTTAACCCCCCACTAATATCCCTCCCTAATCACATACCTCACCCTGACCCCCAACGAACACCCCTGCGGTCACATATCATAACACAAACACACACACACACACGCACGCACGCACGCACGCGCACGCACAAAGAAAACAAAAAATAAATAAATAATAAACATACATAATTACACTAAACTTGGAACATTGAACAAAAGAGGGCACTCCATCTGACTTCCATCTGCTTAAAATTATTTATTATTTATGTGTTTATCCCCCAAATCTATGACCGCCCCATCACCCAAAATACAGAGTCTGGGGCAAAGTAAAATTTGAGTGCCCAAAATGTCACACATACAACTCTGAACCTTCAACCAAACCTTGGATCTCAACACACTTCCAAAAAACATGGGTTGTGTCTCCATCATCTGATTGGCACCACCAGCTAGTGGGTCTGTCTTTAAGACCAATCCTATACAATCTAGAGGAGGACCAATTCAATCGATGTAAAATTTTGAATTGCATAAGGCACACTCTTGCACCTCTAGATGCAGACTTGATGTTTTTAAGAATCCTAGCCCACAGCGCAGTCCAGTGCTTCTATACAAATTTCTTGAGACAGAATAACACAACAGAAAATAATCTATAAAACAAACTCCAGTCAATAGGAGGCATAAGCACAAAGAACATGTAGATTCATCCACATAACTGTTCCGAAGGTGTGTTCCTCCACAAAACAAACTCCAGCCGCTAGGCGGAACAAGCACAAAAAGAAAGTAGCTTTTTTCATTGTAGCGTATCAATGAATCATGTAATGCACATTCTTGCTAAAACACAAAGAGCTTTTGGCCTCTGAACTCAAAAGGTAAATTACGCCTCAGGCTCCAGCCAGTCTGCAATAGATGGTTCGATGACAACTTCTATGACACCTTGAGTGTGAACAGACAACACCCACTAGATCTTTCCCTGCCGTTGCGAGCTTCAAAGAGATCCTAATCTTACCCTCCCAGGTCTAGGAAGGGAGAGTAAGAGACCTCTCCAAGACACACACACATAAGAACTTTTCAGGAATTTCCTAATTTAAAGACTTTACTGAGATATATTTGATATGTTTTTACGTTTGTCTGTTTGCCCGTGTCCTATTGGAATATCTATGATGTTATCGTAGTATCAAGTGAATTATAAATACTTGTAATTACGCATTGAGATGTAAACTTGAATTCCTATCATTGTTACATGTCGTGCTTGATGTCTTTGTACTCCTCTTTTTCTGACTGAGCCAGATATATGTATTAGGTTATGATAAAATGTGTCTTGTTATGTTTAATCATCTTCGGAGGAAAAATGACGAATTTCGGCCACGGCCATAACTTATGCAGATGAATCGGCCTGACAAGACAAAGAAACTTTCCCGCTCAAGATTTTCTGAACAACAATTGGACAGTTCGCTTCAGAGGCGTGGATTAGGTTTTCCTTAAAAGAACCAAACTCCAGTTTACGTTGCTTAATTTTGTCTTTTGACTGGGTCGTCACCTTCTCTTCTCTTTTTCTTTTGTTTGTTCTAGTTAGTTTTTGTTTTCATTCTTAGATAATTCTCCATGTTTATTTCCACCGACGAGTGAAAAGAACTTAGTCTGAATTATCTCTGTGGTAACGTCATCTAAAGGAACTTTAAACTTGCCGCGACTTCGTTCGCCCTGGAAAGGAACCAAAGGAGACCAACACGCACACACATTCAACACAAGAGAGCTATATATATGCAAGTATTTTATTCCCTCTCGAGATCTAAATGCTGTTACGGTTGTTCGCCCCAAAAGGGTTATTTGTGATTCCTCGGCGTCTCTCGTTTAAGGTTCCATTGTGTGTTTTTGCCATAACTGTTTTCTTACTCCCTCTTTCTATCACCTTCTTTAAGCTTTCACTTTCAGTTTGTGGTTTATTGTGTTTGTAAATACATTTATTCCGTGTAACTGTAGTCACCAATATATACGTAGTTTTCCTGTATTAAATACTATATTCATTGATTGACTCTGCCTATCTGCTCATAATTTCGAGGTCCCTGAGATGTTCGATCTTTAAGCTACAAGCTCTAAAACTGTTGATACTTTAAATAGTATTTTTGTTTAGAAAAGTGAAGCTGTTTTTTGTGGCCAAGAGAAATAGTCTGCCTTTCTAAGTTATACGAATAATTTCTTAAGGGTTAATAAAGATTTTACGGTCAGTTTGCTGGCGAGCAGACTATTAGATGACAAATTAATCCCCTTTGGAGTTATCTCGAGAACCGAACGATTCTAGACAATTGATATATTAATGTTTAATTATAATCCGTTGTGATTGAATGTTGATGTATACAATTGCTCTATTTTTGCCTGCCTATATGTGTAACAGCGCAACCCGTTGCGTTTAGTGGCCAATATAAGGACCTTGGCAACGTATTCCCTTTTAGGGATAATTTAAAACTGTAAGTGATAACTCATAACCCGTATGATCAGTTATTGATTATGAATTATTGATTATTGATTATACTATTCCCCTTATTTGAGTTTTGACACCTTACAAGAGGCACACAGTTTCCTCAGACAGACAAGTGAATGTTCAGTGAGTCAGGGTCACTTGGCTGTTACATGAGTGGAACAGATGCCCTAATCACTCCAATGTTTTGCAAGAAATATTCCTCAAACAATCTCCAAACAATAGGAGGCATAAGCACAAAGAATGTGCAGATTCATCCACAAACTGTCCCGAAGGAGTGTTATTCCACAAAACAAACTCCAGCCGCTAAGTGAAAACAGAAAAGAAACAAAAAAGGCACTCAGTTTCCTCGGAGAGTTAAGTGAATGTTCAGTCAGTCAGGCCCAATTGGCTGCATCGAGAGCGTCGCACAATGACTTACTTATTCCATTGACTTTATGAAGGACATCACTTGCTGTGGGCATGTAAATATTTTGCGGATATCCATAGTATCTATTCTCAATTTGGCCAGGAACATCAGTGCAAAAGCGACCTTCGTTTGATGTAAGAGTTTCTTGCATTCCTTGAATCTATCACTTTTCTCTCTTGTCGAATTTGCAAAGTCTGGGAACAAGAAAATGTTGTGGTTATTCCAAGAAAGCCTTCCTTTACTCCACGCCTCCGGTAACAAGAGACCTTTATCGGATGATCTCAGAAATTGGCCAGAACTGATCAGGACCTGTTATGATTCTCAAGGTCTTCCAACTTTTCCCAAACATGCTCCAAGTCTATCTTGGTCACTAGCATGTTTAGCAGCTAATTCCCTCTCTGATGAATCCAGATAATCGATCCGACACTCATGTAACCATCTCAGTGAATTTCGTCGCCATAGCAGTGATCAATCGACATATTGCAGCAAGATCCTCCAAGTCAACAACGACCTTCGCCAGCATTGCCGACATGTTCAACAGTTGACGCTGAATCTCTTTCAATGCATTGTCCAAATTGAGTCCCTGGTCTGCGGTCTCGTCAGGGGTATCAGCTTGAGCATGTACTGTAAGTGTCTTTTAATGTCTCCAGAGCCAGAGGATTTTGAATTCTTTGACATATTGTCTTCCTAGAACAGTTAAGAATCAAGAGTGTATCGAATCTCACCAGTTTATGACATAAAAAGTATTAAAACTAGAAGAGTGCGCAGAGCTTGCCGTTCCCACGTCCGAAACTCGCATGGCATCAGGCGACTCCCTATTTATTGTTCTTTCTGAAATTGTAGCACAATATTTTATGGTGTAGATAGGGCCCCAACAATGAATCCTGCCCAGGGGCATCCACTCCCCTAAGTTCGGCCCTAGGAGTGTCTATGACCAGATTCAAAAAAACACATTTCATTACGACCTCTGTCAGGGAGCATTTTTCTTGGTCTGTCAAATTCTTATTAATAAATTACTTGGCTGTCCAAAATGTCCACTTTTTATACCCTGGACTAATGTACATCCTGTATATGTATATATATATATATATATATATATATATATATATATATATACATACATACATACATACATACATATATATATACACTACCGTTCAAAAGTTTGGGGTCACTTGTCTGAAATGTTTCTCATGATCTTAAAAATCTTTTGATCTGAAGGTGTATGCTTAAAAGTTTGAAATTAACTTTGTAGACAAAATATTATTCTGCCAAAACATATACATTTATTTAATTACAAATCTAAAATTTCCTAAAAAAAAAAAAAGTTTTTGAAATGGATGACTTGGATCAAAATATGAAGAAAAGAAGCCAATAAGTGCCCAACATAGATGGGAACTCCTTCAATACTGTTTAAAAAGCATCCCGGGGTGATTCCTCAAGAAGTTGGTTGAGAAAATGTCACGAGTACATGTCTGCAAAATCTAGGCAAAGGGTGACTACTTTGAAGATGCTAAAATATTACATAGTTTTGGATTTATTTTGGATTTTTTGGTCACAAAATAATTCCCATATTTCCATTTCTATTATTCCATAGTTTTGCTGACTACTATTATTCTAAAATGTGAAATAAATAAATAAATAAAGAATGAGTAAGTGACCCCAAACTTTTGAACGGTAGTGTATATATATATATATATATATATATATATGTATATGTATATATATATATATATACACACTCACCTAAAGGATTATTAGGAACACCTGTTCAATTTCTCATTAATGCAATTATCTAATCAACCAATCACATGGCAGTTGCTTCAATGCATTTAGAGGTGTGGTCCTGGTCAAGACAATCTCCTGAACTCCAAACTGAATGTCAGAATGGGGAAGAAAGGTGATTTAAGCAATTTTGAGCGTGGCATGGTTGTTGGTGCCAGACGGGCCGGTCTGAGTATTTCACAATCTGCTCAGTTACTGGGATTTTCACGCACAGCCATTTCTAGGGTTTACAAAGAATGGTGTGAAAAGGGAAAAACATCCAGTATGCGGCAGTCCTGTGGGCGAAAATGCCTTGTTGATGCTAGAGGTCAGAGGAGAATGGGCCGACTGATTCAAGCTGACAGAAGAGCAACTTTGACTGAAATAACCACTCGTTACAACCAAGGTATGCAGCAAAGCATTTGTGAAGCCACAACACGCACAACCTTGAGGCGGATGGGCTACAACAGCAGAAGACCCCACCGGGTACCACTCATCTCCACTACAAATAGGAAAAAGAGGCTACAATTTGCAAGAGCTCACCAAAATTGGACAGATGAAGACTGGAAAAATGTTGCCTGGTCTGATGAGTCTCGATTTCTGTTGAGACATTCAGATGGTAGAGTCAGAATTTGGCGTAAACAGAATGAGAACATGGATCCATCATGCCTTGTTACCACTGTGCAGGCTGGTGGTGGTGGTGTAATGGTGTGGGGGATGTTTTCTTGGCACACTTTAGGCCCCTTAGTGCCAATTGGGCATCGTTTAAATGCCACGGCCTACCTGAGCATTGTTTCTGACCATGTCCATCCCTTTATGGCCACCGTGTACCCATCCTCTGATGGCTACTTCCAGCAGGATAATGCACCATGTCACAAAGCTTGAATCATTTCAAATTGGTTTCTTGAACATGACAATGAGTTCACTGTACTAAAATGGCCCCCACAGTCACCAGATCTCAACCCAATAGAGCATCTTTGGGATGTGGTGGAACGGGAGCTTCGTGCCCTGGATGTGCATCCCACAAATCTCCATCAACTGCAAGATGCTATCCTATCAATATGGGCCAACATTTCTAAAGAATGCTTTCAGCACCTTGTTGAATCAATGCCACGTAGAATTAAGGCAGTTCTGAAGGTGAAAGGGGGTCAAACACAGTATTAGTATGGTGTTCCTAATAATCCTTTAGGTGAGTATATATATATATATATATATATATATATATATATATATATATATATATATAAGGGCTGTCAAATCGATAAACATTTTTAATCAAATTAATTATATGGTGTCCCGATTAATCGCGATTAATCGTATTTAATCGCATATACAAATATTTGCTGAGAAAGCCCCTCATATAACAATAACTCAATATATAATTATTATACATATATAAATAGTCAGAAAAGTAAAATGCTTTACATTCCTGTAGCAGAAGAGTTAATCATTGATAAGGCCATACAAAAAGTGGCTTTAGAATACAATGTATTGTTTACTACCATAGTATTGATCATAAGTCAATCATTGGCATACAGTTCACAGCAATCCATTTCACAAGTGAATTTGTCAATCAGTTGGAGATTTATTATGAGGGCTTGTTTAAGGGCCCGTCAATGCACACCTACGTTATACGTCTCTGGTGTGTTGCGTCATAAACATAAAATGTTTAGGTCACCGTGTCAAGTTAAATATAGCTTAATACTCAATCTTTAAACACATCTTGAGATCCCTTAGATCGCATTTGCGCTCCTTCGAGTGTTTTGAACGCAAGAACGTAACGCACGTTTGTGTTGTTCTGCCTACTGAAGTGTTTTCTTCACTGTATAAACTGCACGTTGTTCATACAGCTGAAATTTCACTTACTGCCCTCTGGAGTAAACAGGTGGTACTACAAGTTTGCATTTCTCAGGAATCTTCCTTATTATGGTCCGTGGGCATGCGATTAATTGCGTAAATTTTTAACACGTTATTTTTTGTAACATTAATCGCACTGAATTAACGCGTTAAAAATCGACAGCCCTAATATATATATATATATATATATATATATATAAAAAATACACTTTATTTTATATAGCATCTTTAAAGTGGCGCTTTACATAAAAAGGAAAAATAAAATATAAAAATACAGAGCTTAATACAAATGGATAAAATATATATAATATATAATAATTAAATATTTTGTGTTTTAGTGTGCTTATACACTTGAGGAAGATCCGATGAGTGTTTGAATGATAGGAATTAAAGATCTGTTTGAGGGTGTAGAAAGAACAGAATGAAGCAAAATACAGACACTGGGATTTCTGCAGGATTTTCCTACCTGTCTGAAATTCTCATTGGTCAATGTATGCTTATGTCAAAGTGTGCTGCAGCAAAAGTTTACATTTTCATATAACTTTTAGTTGCATGATAGTGTATCACTTTTGCAATCCCTTTCATTTTTTCTTTACACCCTCACGGTGAACCATTCCCATTGAATTAAATGGATTTATAGCTATCTCTGAATTTGCATATACTTTTGGAAAGGCCCTAATTTGGGGAACATTTATTTACCTAACCACTTTGATATTGTACACTAAGTCTGAATAGCCTGCCATGCACAACTTGGGGCACCTAACAGGTATCTGCACTGAAAGGGCCTCTTTTTGCCTTAAAGTGCATTCCTCTGTATAATCTGAAAAAAGAAGAGACAAACAATAGCAATGTCTTTTTTCTCTTCACACAATTATTCTTTCCTGTTGCATTGCATTGTCTTTAAAACACTTTGTATCTAATAATACACAGCATCACTTAACCTGTACACTGACAAGACCTCACCAGGAATCTTTGGCCATACCAAATTCCCCTCATAAATATTTATTATTATTCCCTCATCATCAGGTGGCTGCTATCCATGATTTAAAAGCGGGCTTTTAAATCGATTAGGTCAAAACCTCTTCCTAATTCTGTCCTCTCCCTGGAGCATTCAGCAAAGGAAATCTTATTACCAGCTGGGCCCGGTGCCGGTCCAACGAATTGTTCCCTGCTAACCAGCCCCAAATTCCATTTTTGAGAATCCGCTGATTAGATTTGCACATAGGAGTCTCGGGCATTAGCGGATCAATGGGAAGAGAGCTGTGACAATGTTTGAAAATGATGGGAATGTGGAGTTGAATATTTGTTTTATTCTTTCTTTTTTATTCTTATTTCAAGACCCCAAAGCTGGGCTCTTTGGGGAAAAAAGCACCTGATGTGAGATGTGGGATGCTAAACCACAGCTCAGAAATAAAGTCTTGATTTTTTTTAAAGGCTAGAGTGATTTTCTCCAAAACTCAGAGACAGGATGACTGCTGAAAATCCTGCCCCCTTAGTTCTCATACATTTAAAAGTAGTTCATCTAAATTCAATAGCAAAAATCTGACTGAATTAGTCAGAATGAGCCAGTTTCCAAATCACACTTCAACCCATGTCCTGTGATGAGGAAAAGCCCATTATAACCAAATAATATGTTTATATTGCTTTAGCTTTTTACCTAAATTCACTTCATAAGACAATGGAACTGTTCAGAACGAATGTGATCATGTGCTAAAAAATACACACAATATATGGACAAAAATAAGTGGACACCTCCTTCTAATTTACAGGTTTGGCTATTCCAGTAGTTTTTGTGAGAACAAAGCTTAATGCTACCCCATTCAATGACATTCTTGTAAATTGTGTGCTTCAAATATTGTGGTGACAGTTTGGGGGTGGATCCTTTTCTGTTCCAGAATGACAGTGCCCCTGTGCACATAGTGAGGTCCATAAATACATGGTTTGCAGAGTCTGGTGGAAGAACTTGACTAGCCTGCACAAAGCCCAGACATGAGGCACTCTGAACCCCTTTGGGATGAATTTGAACTGCAAATACCTGCATCTATATTCCTGTGAGGGTATTTGAACTGCAAATACCCGCATCTATATTCCAACATCTAGTAACCTCTCCGATACACATGATAAAAGAACCTGTGGAGGCGAACCTGTGGAAGCAAAATTCTAACAATCAGAAACTTAATGACACTTGTGTAAAAGAATGTATATCCTATGGGATAGATAATTCCTGGTCTAATGCATTTCAACATTACCAAGAAGGTCTCCATGTGTGTATACGAGTCTACTGTTTCTGGATAGAGATAAATGTGCATGAGTACTGTACCTGTCATATAGTAGCAGTCTCCAGATTGAAGAGGCAGGGCCAGGCCTGGTGTGTGGATGTCCCAGGCTACCTTCAGTCCAACACGCCAACATGTCTTCTCTTTTCCCACTTCTCCCATCATCAAATCTTCACCTTTTTCCTTCTCTCCTTCATCTTTCTTTGTTCCTTCACCCCTTGTCTCTTTTTCTTTACTCTGTCCCTCCCCATCTTTTGCTGTAAAAGATGGGGAGGGACAAAACATTCCTGTAAACGCAGGTGTAGTTTGACATTTACAGAATCGCACCATGTTTCTGCTCACTCTGCATTCACTCATAAGATTTCAAGAAACTCAAATGCCAATATACTTATAGGTCTTCTTAGGACTTTAGAAACTGTATTTGTCAAGGAATTTTACTGCATTATATATAATATACGGTACAGTGCAGAAGTTTTAAGCACTTGTGAAAAATGTTGCAAAATGAGGATTTCTTTAAAAATAATGCCATAAATAGTTTTCATTTATCAATTAACATCAAACTAAGTCCAGTAAACATAGTAAAAAGCTAAATCAATATTTGGTACGACAACATTTGCCTTCAAAACAGACAATTGGTTGTTGTCAGATAGGATGTTCTAAGCTTCTAGGAGAATTCACCACAGTTCTTCGATCTATGTAGGCTGTCTTAATTGCTTCTGTCTCTTCATGTAATCCCTGACTAACTCAATGTTCATTAAGGAGCTCTGTCGGGGCATTCCCATCTTTTGCTGGGCTCCCTGTTCTTCTATTCTACTCTTCTATTTGCAAAAGGAATGGTTGGGTGTCTAAAAGTTATAATTCCTATTGACACAAATGCTGAAGATATAAATAACCACCTGAAGACAAATGTTATTGTGGAACACCTTATGTGCCTAAGACTTTTGCATAACTTTTGCATTTATGTTAATTAAACAGCCCTTACAGTTCTGGAATATTTGATTCTGATTTGTTATATTGGCATTCTGCGTTCAAATAGTTTTTTTACATGTCCACAAAACTGTAAAATTGACAAACACACACTAAAATTCCAAGGTCATTTATTTAATTGTTAATTAAGAAGACATTTATAAAAGCAGGATTCTGTAAAATCAGTTCATGTATTAAGAAAAGTAAGCATATTCAGACACAGGGAGTGTTAAAATAAGAATTGCTATGTATTAGCATTAAGCACAGGACTGGTAACCAGAAGGTTGCTGGTTCGAGACACATAAGGAGTGAGTCTTAAACTGTCGCTATTTCAACCAAGGTTGCTCCGGGAAATTGCCCATGCAATAATTGTACTGTAAAATTGCTTGAGATACAAGCATGTGACCATAACACATACTGTTCTAGTTCCAGCAAAGATCTGTTTTAATCAAAAAACAAAATAAGATACAGAGTAAAAGCAAATGACTAAGAGAAAGTGAATGACAAAAGCAAAAATTTAGAGAGGGCAATCTGACACTCATCACTGAAATCAATACTAAAGCGCTCTAAGAAGCCTGAGCACTAAGCAAGGCTTTCTCTTCGCTCAGCAGGGATAAACAGTAACTTAATTTCAGCCTGTGCTCTCTGACACAGCTCTCAAAGGACCATCTGCAGCTAACAAAGCAGCACACACAGAAAGCGGATAAGATTCCATCAAAAACACTTCAAAACCACAGTGGCACAAACCAATGCCTGTTATAAAAGGAAATCATCTGGATCTAGTCTTTGTCGGATATAGAGCCAAACAGATTTGTCACTAACGGACACCCCCCACTGGAGGGGTAACTAGAGCTAGGTTTGTCTGAACTGCGGGGGCTGTGTTCGGATACATTCTCAAACATATCCTATAAACACATCACAACTTTCCATCCATGTTTCCATCCAAGGATGTATTGCAAAAAAAGTTTTAGTCCATCAAAATAAAGCTGACGGATAAATTATCGATAAAATTTCACAAGTGTCGACATAATATTTTCCATATTAAGTTTATTGCATAAATCCTATGTTGACACATGAATTGTCATGAAAAACTGGTTTGGAAACAGTTTGTAGAGTACAATGGCATTAACTCAAAAATGTGTGTCCTTACAACAAAAAGAACGCATTTTCACTTTTTTGATAACAGAACAGTGCAGAAAGTGGATGGAAACTTAGATACTGTTGCGTTAAAAGATGTATGCATCATGAAAAACCTATACTAAGGGTTTGGGGTTAGGAATTCTCCAGAACATAAAGTTGCCTTCAAAGTGTGTTAAGGTGACATAAGAATCTATACAACACACAGATGTTATCCAAAGGAGCAAAAAATAAATAAATAAAACATACACAGACATACTAACACACATGGTAACAAATAAGTGATGTACAAAGTGAAATTCCTCTGAGAAACAATACGATTCAGCTGGCCAGCAGCATTTAATAGCGAATTCTGTAAAGTGAAGGGAACGTTTTGTGCGATGCTCAGCAAGGGAGCATATGCGCTGCAAAAGCGTTCCAATGAGAGAGTCTCTCTGAAGTCTGGAACCAAGGGGTCAATTTTACCTCCAAAAGAACAGCTGCAGAATAATTCCACACAAACCGACATATTCACACACAAAAACACACACAGACCATTCAAGCAGCGTTTGAAGCGGGCCCTGGGGAGGTCAGAGGTCATATCGGTCAGTAAGAGATTGGCGAAACAGAGCTTGTGAGGCAGGTGGTTCTGGTTAGCACACCATGCTCTGTTCTGTCTAACTGACACACACATGCACACAGCTGCCTGCTGAGCTGTTAGCTTGACATGAAGAGAGACCGATGTGTAGAAAAACTTCAGTGAGATTCATGTGAAATATGCAATATCTGGTTCCTTCTTCATGATAGTGCAACAATAAATGACTGCATTAGTACATTTAACCTATCAAGAGAAAGATGATTTTGGACTGGCTGGTGTCACACTAACTAACTGTTATGGATGGTTGGCTGAGATGAACTAACAAAAAATAAAGGGTTGGTTTGTCCCTTTAAAATAAAATGTATGTTTGGGGAGTTATATTCAAACCTGCATCACCCACGTGTACACCACTGCTCCAACATGTTAAAAGCATGTGCACCAACTGCAATAATTTCATATATATAACAGATGATGACAGAAGTTTACATACACCTTAGCCTAATACATTTAAACTCAGTTCCTGACTTTTAATCGTAGAAAAGTCTTAGGTCAATTAGGATCACTATTTTATTTGAATAATATGAAATGTCAGAGTAATAGCTTTTATTTCTTTCATCACATTCCCAGTTTACATACACTTTGTTAGTATTTGGTAGCATTGCCTTTAAATTGTTTAACTTGGGTCAAATTTTTTGGGTAGCCTTCCACAAGCTTCTCACAATAAGTTGCTTCAATTTTGGCCCATTCCTCCAAACATAACTTGTCTATCTGGGTCAGGTTTGTAGGCCTCCTTGCTCGCACACGCTATTTCAGTTCTGCCCACAAATTCTCATTATCATCAGACTGAGGTTAGTGCTTTGTGATGGCCACTCGAATACCTTAACTTTGTTGTCCTTCAGCCATTTTGCCACTTTGGAGGTATGCTTGGTGTCATTGTCCATTTGGAAGACCCATTTGCAACCAAGCTTTAATTTCATGGCGTATATCTTGAGATGTTGCTACAATATATCCACATAATTGTCCTTCCTCATGATGCACCCCCACAACATGATGCTGCTACCCATAGTCTTAACAGTTGGGAGGGTGTTCTTCAGCTTGCAGGCCTCACCCTTTTTCCTCCAAACACAATGATGGACATTATGGCCAAACAGTTAAGGCTTTCTGTTTTTCAGACCAGATCTTTGTCCCCATGTGCACTTGCAAACTGTAGTCAGGCTTTTTATGCTGGTTTTGGAGCAGTGGATTCTTCCTTGCTGAACAGCCTTTCAGGTTATGTTGCTATAGGACTCGTTGTACTGCGGATACAGATGCTTGTCTACCAGTTTCCTCACAAGGTCCTTTGCTGTTGTTCTGGGATTGATTTGCACTTTCACACCAAACTACGTTCCTCTCTAGGAGACAGAATGTGTCTCCTTCCAGAGCGGTATGATGGCTGCATGGTCATATGGTGTTTATACTTGCATAATATTGTTTGTACAGATGAACGAGGTACCTTCAAGCATTTGGAAATAGCTCCCAAGGATGAACCAGACTTGTGAAGGTCCACATTTTTTTTTCTGAGGTCTTGACTGATTTATTTAGATTTCCCCATGATGTCAAGCAACGAGGCACTGAGTTTGAAGGTAGACCTTAAAAGAACATCCAGAGGTACACATCCAACTGACTACAGGAACCTGATAATCAAGTCGTGCTTACCCAAAGACTTGCCGCCTACTGGGACAGCCTCCCTTCCAACCTCTCCAGCAGAAATAAGATCACTGACCCGACTGCGCACATTTGTGGGTCTTCGCCCCGAGAAGAACACCAATTCGCGAACAAGTGCAACTTTAGGGCGTAAAGTTGCCTGGTAGAAGGGGCTATGGCTTGGTTGATCATGTCTATGAAAGCAGGTGGTAGATCAGCTAGATCTTCCGCATCCCATCCAGAGGCCAGACATGGAGGTTCCAGAGGTCTGGGTGCAGATGCCAGAGCGTGTCCCATCTCTGAGAAAGAAGGTCTTTCCTCAGGGAAATTTGCCAGGGAGGGGCTGTCGCAAGGAGTACGAGGTCCGAGAACCAAGCCCGGGTGGGCCAATAGGGAGCCACCAGAGTGACTTGTTCCTCGTCCTCCCTAACCTTGCACAGCACCTGTGCAAGAAGGCTCACTGGGGGAAATGTGTACTTGCGCAGCCCCGTGGGCCAGCTGTGCGCCAGTGCGTCTGCCCCAAGGGGAGCCTTTGTTCAGGCATACCATTGCGGGCAGTGGGAGGTTGGCTGGGAGGCGAACAGGTCTACCTGAGCCTTGCCGAACCATTCCCAAATTAGCTGGACTGACTGGGGGTGAAGCCTCCACTCTCCACTGGGCAAGCATTGACATGATAGCATGTCCGCCATCACATTGAGGTTGCTGGGGACTTGAGTCGCTGCTGGCTCCAAAGGAGGAGACAATAGGTGAGTTGTGACATGTGACGGGAGCGTACGCTGCCATGGCGATTTATGTATGCCACCATGGTGGTGCTGTCTGATCTGATCAAGACGTGTTTGCCCTGAACTAGAAACTTCCACAGGGCAAAGAATACAGCCAACAACTCCAGGCAGTTGATGTGCCAGTGCAGCAGGGCACCCTTTCCAACAGCCCGCGGCTGTATGCCCATGGCACATGGTGCCCAAACCTAATTTGGAGGCGTCGGTCGTGATCAAGACGCATCGGGACACCTGCTGCAAGGGGACTCCTGCCCGCAGAAAGCAGAGGTCTATCCAGGGTTTGAATGTTTGGCAGCAGGCGGGGGTGACCATCACACGGTGCATGCCGCGGCGCCATGCTCGTCTCGGGCTCAAGTATGGAGCCAGCGCTGAAGCGGTCTCATATGCATCAACCCCAGCAGCGCGACCGCCGCGGAGGACGCCATATGCCCCAGGAGCTTCTTTAAAGGGACCGCAGTGCCTGGCCTGAAGGCGGCGAGGCATTCCAGCACTGACTGCGCGCGCTCGTTGGTGAGGCACGCTGATATTGAGACTGAGTCTAACTCCATGCTGAGAAAAGAGATGCTCTGAACCGGGGTGAGCTTGCTCTTTTCCCAGTTGACCTGAAGCCCTAAACGGCTGAGGTGCCTGAGCACCTGGTCCCTGTGGGCGCATAGTAAATCTCAGGAGTGGGCAAGGATGAGCCAGTCGAGGTAATTGAATATGCAGATGCCGGCTTCTCGGAGCGGGGCAAGGGCTGCCTCTGCGACCTTCGTAAAGACACGAGGGGACAGGGACATGCTCAAGGGGAGGACCTTGTACTGATACTCCTGGCCGTCAAACACGAACCGTAGAAAAGGTCGATGTCGAGGCAATATTGAGACATGGAAGTATGCGTCCTTCAGGTCTACAGCTGCGAACCAATCTAGATTCCGGACGCAAGTTAAAATGTGTTTTTGTGTGAGCATTTTGAAAGGGAGTTTGTGCAAAGCCAAGTTGAAAACTCGCAAGACCAAGATCGGTCGTAAGCCACCACCTTTCTTGGGTACGATGAAGTAAGAGCTGTAGAGACCCTTCTTCATCCCGGTTGGAGGGACAGGCTCTATCGTGTCTTTGCTTAGTAAGAGGGTCTCGATTTCCGCGTGCAGGGAATTGGCATGTTCGCCATGTACTGCGGTAAAGCGGACGCCCCTGAACGGGGCGGGGGGGGGGGGGCTGGTAAACTGAATTGCGTAACTGAGTCGGATGGTCCTGGCCAGCCAGCGAGACGGGTTGGGAAGTGAAAGCCACGAATCCAAGCTCTGTGCTAGGGGCACTAACGTGACGATTATTTTTGACGTACCCGGCGGGATGGAGCAGGTAGTACAGTGTCGGGAGGCAGGGGTGCGTCCCGAGGCTCTGGTGCTGAGAAAAGACTCGAAGCATTTACCTTGCTCTGCACACCCGGCAGGGGGCGGGTTAGCGACCGAGGAGGAGGTTTGGTGAAGGCGTCCTCTAGACTCGTCGGAACCGGCCGGCGGGGGAGGCGAGAGGTCTGCGTCCAATATGCAGGGACTGCTGAGATCTGGCGGCAGAGTGCCGTGAGAACGGCATTTGCTGGCCAGGTGACCCAGAGACAAAGGAAATAGCTCTTTTATTGAGAATGTGGGTATGAAATAAATTCAAACAAGGATTCTCCTCCCGGCCCTCCACCGGGGGACAGAGTGGTCTGATTACCAGCTCCGGAGCAAACGACTTGGTCTCTGAGTCGATTGTCTCAGGACCACGTGGGAGCCTTCCGGGTCCTCAAGGGGGTCCGTGAGACGGAGGAGCGTGCGCATCCTGTGGGGTGCTCGACGCCAGGGCTTAAAGCTGGGCCCGGGTTGAGGCGGAGCTGCGCGTTGCTGAGCCGCAGGGGAACGCCCTCGGCGAGCAGACAGGGCATGGCCCGAGGCGGCAGATTTGCGGCGGGGGAGGATGTGTGAAATGGCCTCTGTCTGATTTTTCATCACAGAGAACTGCTGAGCAAAGTCCTCGACAGTGTCGCCGCAAAGGCCACACTGGGAGACAGGGGTGTTGAGGAAGCGTGTCTTGTCCGGCTTGCGCATCTCAAGTTCAGCCACAGATTACGTTCCTGAACCACAAGTGTGGCCATCGCCTTCCCGAGTGACTGAGCTGCGGCCGTCGTGGCCCTGAGGGCGAGATCGGTCACTGAGTGCAGTTCCTGCAGCATGTTGGTATCAGGACTACCCTCGTGCAGATCTTTAAGTGTCTTGGCCTGGTGGACTTGCAGGAGGGCCATGGCATGCAGGGCGGAAGCGGCCTGTACAGAGGCGCTGTAGGCTTTGGGGGCCAGTGCAGACGTCATTCTACAGGCCTTTGGGGGGAGCACAGGGCGACCTCGCCAGGTGGCGGCGTTCTCGGGGCATAGGTGGATTGCAACCGCCCTGTCCACCTGAGGAATCGCCGTGTACCCTTGGGCCGCTCCGCCGTTGAGGTTTGTGAGAGCGGATGAGCGAGGGGCTTTTTGACAAATGGAGAGGGGTGCTCTCCATGCAGTAGTCAGCTCATCATGCACCTCCGGGAAGAAAGGGACTGGGGGGTGGGGGGTGAATGGGGCATGGCTGTGAGCAGCACGCATACTCAAGGAACCAATCATCCAGCCGCTGCTGTGGGGAGATCAGAGGGTTCCAGTCCAACCCCACGCTGGCAGTGGCCCGGGCAAGAATGTCGGACATCTGGGCTTCAGCCTTAGCCTGGCCCAAAGGCTGCAGCACAGACGAGTCATCCGCGTCAGATGCCGGACCGCTCTCCGATGCAGCGGCAAGCTCATCCAGCTCGGGGGGCTCCAGAGGATTGGCAGGCTGGTTGTGAGGTGAGCCACTGTTGCCTCGAGCCCGGACGGAAGTCAACGATGGTCGGGCGTTTCACGGGGGCGTACCCGGTGAAGCCGCGCCCGCTGCCATCCCCAGATCTCCTCCATCGCCGGCCGCATCGTCCTCAATCCCGTGGGAAGATGGAACAATGCAGGGGGAGGTAGGAGTGGCGTTCCTTCTGTTGAAGGAAAGCCGTGACCACAACGTTGCCAAGGTCATGTTCATGTTCTCGCAGTGAGAATATGAACCATCCACAAACGCTGCCTCATTGTGATCGCAGCCCAAACAAATGAGACAGCGCCTGTGGCCGTCTGAAGCGGAGAGCACTCTACTGTATCCAGGAACTACGGGGTATAAAGATGCGTCCTGAAAAGGACATTCCAAGCCGCTGTGTATTGCTCTTATAGAGGAAAATACTCTTTTAGAGAAAATCGCTCTTTTAATACAACTCTTAGTTGCACTGTTGAAGTTGCGCTGTAGATCCAACAGCAGATCGCTCAGAGGTAAGAGGAACAGGTGTGTGACTCGCAGCTCACTGCATACACGACCATTGGCTCCGAAGAAAATTTCTGAATGAAACAGACATTTCCCGCATTTATCCTTGAGGGAGGACATGCAAATTCTGTCTGCCAACTTCTCATCTGCCTTTTTTCATAGATCAGAGGTATATTCGGCGCTCAAGAGAGACCCCTAGTGTCGCTTCTTCGACATATCGTCGAAGTGCGCGACAGATGGGGAACTACAGTTTGCTAATATAAAATTTGTGGAGTGGTTAAAAATACAAGTTTTAATGACTTTAATGAGGAGTGATAAACTTCTGTCATCAACTGTATATATATATATATATATATATATATATATATATATATATATATATATATATATATATATATATATATATATATATACACACACACACACACACACACACACACACTCACCTAAAGGATTATTAGGAACACCTGTTCAATTTCTCATTAATGCAATTATCTAATCAACCAATCACATGGCAGTTGCTTCAATGCATTTAGGGGTGTGGTCCTGGTCAAGACAATCTCCTGAACTCCAAACTGAATGTCAGAATGGGAAAGAAAGGTGATAAGCAATTTTGAGCGTGGCATGGTTGTTGGTGCCAGACGGGCCGGTCTGAGTATTTCACAATCTGCTCAGTTACTGGGATTTTCACGAACAACCATTTCTAGGGTTTACAAAGAATGGTGTGAAAAGGGAAAAACATCCAGTATGCAGCAGTCCTGTGGGCGAAAATGCCTTGTTGATGCTAGAGGTCAGAGGAGAATGGGCCGACTGATTCAAGCTGATAGAAGAGCAACTTTGACTGAAATAACCACTCGTTACAACCGAGGTATGCAGCAAAGCATTTGTGAAGCCACAACACGCACAACCTTGAGGCGGATGGGCTACAACAGCAGAAGACCCCACCGGGTACCACTCATCTCCACTACAAATAGGAAGAAGAGGCTACAATTTGCAAGAGCTCACCAAAATTGGACAGTTGAAGACTGGAAAAATGTTGCCTGGTCTGATGAGTCTCGATTTCTGTTGAGACATTCAGATGGTAGAGTCAGAATTTGGCGTAAACAGAATGAGAACATGGATCCATCATGCCTTGTTACCACTGTGCAGGCTGGTGGTGGTGGTGTAATGGTGTGGGGGATGTTTTCTTGGCACACTTTGGGCCCCTTAGTGCCAATTGGGCATCGTTTAAATGCCACGGCCTACCTGAGCATTGTTTCTGACCATGTCCATCCCTTTATGGCCACCATGTACCAATCCTCTGATGGCTACTTCCAGCAGGATAATGCACCATGTCACAAAGCTCGAATCATTTCAAATTGGTTTCTTGAACATGACAATGAGTTCACTGTATTAAAATGGCCCCCACAGTCACCAGATCTCAACCCAATAGAGCATCTTTGAGATGTGGTGGAACGGGAGCTTCATGCCCTGGATGTGCATCCCACAAATCTCCATCAACTGCAAGATGCTATCCTATCAATATGGGCCCACATTTCTAAAGAATGCTTTCAGCACCTTGTTGAATCAATGCCACGTAGAATTAAGGCAGTTCTGAAGGCGAAAGGGGGTCAAACACAGTGTATGGTGTTCCTAATAATCCTTTAGGTGAGTGTATATATATATATATATATATATATATACACACACACACACACACACACACACACACATACAGTACTGTGCAAAAGCTTTAGGCACTTGTGAAAAATTTTCAAAGTGAGGATTTCTTAAAAGATAAGGTCATAAATAGTTTTTATTAATCAATTACTGTCATACAAATTCTAGTAAACAGAAACAGAGCTAAATCAATATTTGGTGACCACCTTTGCCTTCAAAACAGCACCAATTCTCCTACTTACACCAGGACATAGCTTTTCTTGGTTGTTGGAAGATGGGATGTTCCAAGCTTCTTTGAGAATTCACCACAGTTATTTTATTTATTTGGGCTGTCTCAATTACTTTTTGTGTAATCCCCGACTGACTCCATGTTCAGAGGGGGGGATCTGATGCAGCACTCCCTGTTCTTCTATTATATTATATTTTATTTGCAAAAGGAATGTTTGGGAGTATAAAATGCATATTTCCTATTGACACACTAATGTAGCAGATATAAATAACAATCTTAAAATAAATGGGTTTTTTCTGTGAGACTTTTGCACAGTACTGTATATATTTATATTACACACAGTATATTATACACAAGTATAAACAAAGCACAATGTGCTTAAGCTAACAACACAAACCATCATAATCTTTTGTGTCTTTATTGAACATGTCCCACTAAACATTCACAGTGCTGTGGAAAAAGTAAGTGAACTCCTAGGCTAAAGACGTCAAAAAAGCCAATTAAGAGTCAGGAGTTGGTTACCCTGGCATCCCAGTGTTTCCCCTGCCATTATATTAGGGGGGCGCCCCGCCCCCCCCTTGAAGGTAAAGTTAATTATATTTTCTATATAGCGCCAGATCACAACATAAGTAACTTAAGGTTACATTTCCAATAGAACAGGTCTATACCTTGTTCTTTTATTAACAAACGAAATAGCCCTTAAGTCATTTATCTTATTTACACGGCATGTCATTTCTGTCTCTACATGGTCGCACGTTTACTATTCTCCTCAGCTCTCTGTATCGCGCGCGGCGGAGGTCCGACCCTATGCGCGCGCGCGCACACACACACACACACACACACACACACACAGACAGACACGTTCGCGTGCACACAGGTGAGCATAGGGGTGTTCGATTCCAGGTTTTCTGGTACGGAGGTATGCATAATTACAAACTAGAGTCACTATGACTGTTATCTATTTCTAAAGAGATAAGCTACAAGCTACGTGTAGGATAAATACAAAGTTTCTACGACAGGTCTCTGGCATGGTGTAATGCCGCGGATACACTAGACTTTGAGACTACGGTCGTGATATGACGACACATTAATTCAACATATAACAAATAGTTAATACACTCAAAATGTAAAAAATATACAATCTACTCGAATTTACTGCAAAAATATAATTTTTATAGGGATTAGACACTCACAAGTGAGTGATTTCGGACACAGTAACAGAGTCAACACCAAGAGTCGATTCCTGTGATGGAGTCGACCCCGAGTCTGGGGCTATTCAGAGTCGAGGAATCGACTCTTTGGAGTCGACTCCCCATCACACACTCCCACCAGCGGACAGAGAGCGTGCGTCAGAAATATGTTGCGTCAATCACCTGAAAAGAAGACACAAATATCTGTGTTTTTTAAACGCTCCCAGGGTGGTGAAGATGGCAACACTCGCTCTCCTGTAAGTAGCACCCGGAGTAGCGCTACTGCTCCGAGTCCAAGTACAGAAAAGAGCCCAAGTGCTGCACGCCCTTTCCCTGACAAGCAGCAAAGGTCCAGTCACTAGTGATGGGTCGTTCGCGAACAAGTCTATTAATAAAAATATTTTAAAAATTAAGATATGAACAATCAAAAGATTTAAATTAATATAATTAACTAATTCAAAGAACGAAAAAATAAAATAATATAGGCCTTAATGCTCAATCACACACATATTTGTTCCGACTGTCTGCTCAGACTAACAGCCTGCTGGCTTCTATTGCTCTGATGGTCCCAGTCAGTAGTGTAAACTGTGAAAGGGACTTCTCAACCATGAACAGGGTAATACAAACTTTTCACAATAGGATTTGCTGCTTTTAGCTATATGTTAAGCTATCACATTTAACAGTTAATGCATTTGCAGGTCAAGACAAACATCCGCAATAGGCTGCAAGGAGACCATCTTGCAGCATGCATGCGGATCTCAATAAATGGGCCAGACGTTTCTGACTTCCCATATCAAGAGGCTCTGGAAATGTTCTTCCAGAAGCCCAGAAAAATACACTGCAGTGACAAAAGCTGCACACTTTGTGGATAAATTACATAAAAATAAATGTTCCAATGTTTAGTTTAATGTACAGTTCAAATAATTGTTCAGTTAATATATTCACTGCTGCCATTAAAAGAAACAAATGAACACCATGACTCCTTTAAGTGTTTGTGTCTGTCAATTTTCCCCAACCAACCAACACCCCCCCCCCCCCCCCCCCCCCAACCCCATGGCAGGACACCACGAAGAAAACCGCTGCTTTCCAACAAAAACATTGCATGCTAGAAGTTTGGCAAAGACCACCTTAACACTCCACAATGCTACTGGGAAAATGTTTTGTGGACTGATGAAACTAAGGTTGAATTGTTTGGGAAGAACACACAGCACAATGTATGGTGTAAAAAGGGCACAGCATACCATAATGAAAACATCATCCCAACGGTGAAGTACGGTGGAGGAAGCATCATGATCTGGGGCTGCTTTGGGGCCTGGAATGCTCATCATCATCAAACATAAAAATTAATTCCCAAGTTTATCAAGATATCCTACAGGATAATGTCAGGGTGTCTGTGCAGCAGCTGAAGCTCAGTAGCAGTTGGGTGATGAAGCAGAACAATGACCGTAAACACTGAAGTAAATCCACTACAGAATGGCTTAAAAAAATAAAAAATACAACTTTTGGAGTGGCCCAGTCAATAGCCAAATAGAGATGCTGTGGAATGACCTCAAGAGAGTCATTCACACCAGATACCCTAAGAATATGTCTGAGGTGAAGCAGTTCTGTAAAGAAGAATGGTTCAAAATTCCTTCTGAACGTTGTGCAGGTCTAATCCGCAGCTACCTGAAATGCTTGGTTGAGGTGTCAAAGGAGGATCGAACAGTTATTAAATCCAAGGGTTCACTATATTTTTCCACAACACTGTGAATGTTTAAGGGGATGTTTTCAATAAAGACATGAAATATTATTATTTTTTGTGGGATGTTAGCTTAAGCACACTGTGCTTTGTCAATATGTGTGGCTTTGATGAAGATGAGAACAAATTTTTTACCAATTCATGCAAAAAAAAAAAAAACAGCAAATTCCGAAGGGTTCACATACTTTTTCTTGTCTCTGTAAATTCCATTTAATTAGAGAATAAAATATCAAATAAAGTGGCAAATATTGTAAAGAAAGATAGCATGAGCACACTTTTAATGCAAAACATTTTACAAAAAGAAGTTTGTTAGCTTTTAAAACAATATACTGTTTAAAATTAACACAAAAAAAAAATATTTAGACACGTTGTGCTTGACAAATGTTAGTGGAACATGTCCATAGTTAATATGCTTAACTCAACCAATGGTTACTCTACTACTTTTTTTTAAAATTTAAAAAAAAATAAAAATCACCAGAACACCAGTTTATTAAAAGTAATTGTAAAAATAACATCATAATAACACTGTAATTAGTTAGCAGAAAAGGTACAGCATAATTTGTTTGCTCAAAGAAGGCCACACTATTCACCAGATCAGAAAAAACTTGTCCACCCACCACAGTTGGTTATATTCAGGGGTTAATTGGGATTTTTAAGAAGGGAAGTGTTAGTGGTGACAGTGGTGTTGGTGAGCTTGTGTTCACTAAGGAATTCTGAATGCAAACTTGCAGAAATCAGCAAAGAAATTGTTGAAGAGACAGAAGAGTATCTTTAAACAGAATAACAATCCAATCCAAAGTGTACCAGCCACTTGTTAAAAAAATACTTAGCAAAAAGGTTAAGGTCCTAGAACTGCCCTAAAATTTGAAATGCCCTGATGTTGAAATGACATTTTTATGATTTAGTAATGGTAACACATTCAGTTCCTTTTATTAAAGAAAATCCAGTATAATAGAATGCAGGGGTACTTTTGCTTCGAGGCTGTGGGTGTATAAAAGACAAAAATGGTTGGGAAACACTGCTATAATATATCCAAGGCTTTTGAACACTCACCTTCATTCTTTGGATCTGCTGGGCAGCTATAGCTATAGACAGCAACTGGTGAGAGAGGCACCAGGTTCTCATCATGATGCCAACCCACTGCCATTTTTCCCATGCCGTAATATGGCTCTTCTTTCAGTTGGGTCATGGCTATGGGGTCCATATAGTTGATGAGAGTTACATTAAAGTGGACCGGTCCAGCCACAGCAGGTGGTGGAGAGGAGGGAGGAGGTGAGGAATGCGAGCAGCCCTGACCACTGTCTTCTTCCTCCACCTCTTCATCTGTCCTATCCTCTTTCTCCGTTGTCTTCTCATGTACCCTGTCCTTAACACTCTCTTCACATGTCCCCTCCCCTGGAGTGTCTTCACTGTTTTCAGTGTCACTGCAAGAACGTTTGATTCCTTTCACTTTTGTCTGCTGTTGAACATCTGTCAAAAAGAACTGATTGAGCTCCCACAATGCTTGGCAAGCACCCCTCATGTCAGAGTCACAGCAAAGTTTCTCGTTCTCATCTCTCTGGCTGTCACCCTCCTCGTGGTGCCAGGGGATGGTAAATAGACGTGTGTCCAGATAACGATAAGTGTAGCCAGGCTGACCCACAAGGGCACGTGAAACGGCTGTGAAGACGTCCCG
Source organism: Moxostoma hubbsi (assembly GCA_032164185.1). Taxonomy (NCBI): domain Eukaryota; kingdom Metazoa; phylum Chordata; class Actinopteri; order Cypriniformes; family Catostomidae; genus Moxostoma; species Moxostoma hubbsi. The sequence continues at coordinate 29,808,075 of JAVLUX010000003.1, read as the reverse complement.
GTCTCGAATGCGAACAAGATCTCTGAGGAGGCAACCACGACGCTGAAAAGTTCTCAGAGCAGACTGCACCTTTTCATGGAGACCACTTGGAAGGGTACCAGACTGCCGTAAAGCCAGTCCCGAATAACTGGATTCCAACTGTCAGATTATAGACATAAATACAATATACAAACATTAAAAGCATAATTGACATTCTGTTTTTTATATGCACACAGACCACTTTATTTGATACACCTGTACTCCTACTTATTCATGCGATTATCTAATATGCCAATCGTGTGGCATAAAATAATGCAGATACGGGTCAGGACCTTCAGTTAATGTTCGCATCAAAATGGAGAAAAACATTTATCTCAGTGATTTCTGCTGTGGAATAATTGTTGGTGCCAGACATGCTGGTTTGAGTATTTCTGTAAATGCTGATCTCCTGGGATTTTAATTCACAACAGTCTCTAGAGCAGGGATGGGCAACTTTGAAGGACAAGAGGGCCAACATTTTTCTCCTCTATACCAAGGGGCCGTATTACAAATCTGCACTCTATATATGTTCACTCCTTACTCAATTTCCTCTTTATTGTAGGTAATCTATGCATGACTAATAGAATGTGCTTTTAAAGATTTTGTTACCTAAATTAAAAATTGCATTTAACAATATTTATAAAATCATTATAAAACAGCTTATAGGTATTAGTTAAAATCTAAGTATTATCACCAAAATCCAAATATTATCATCAAAAACAATACTGGATGCAAGATCATAACATTTCAGAACCACAAACACACACACACAGTGTGAACAGTCCCGTGTGTCAGAAAACATTCTCTTTAAAGAGAAAATTTCTTTAACGTCTCTCCCTCTGACAACAACTTCTTAGTTTTTCACAAGTTTTGATAACTTTTACCCTTGTATTTTACCCTTTACATCTGTGAGGAGAGCAGCTCTGGTGTATGTATCTCTAATAATGTACAACTCTTTGATCAATGGTGTATTTGCAAATTAAAATTAAATCTTTAATGACAGATTTCGTATCCAGGCAAATAAAGATATGGGTTCCCCAAGCATACATTAACAATAGCACGCACTAGCTCGCTGACATGCTGAGGTAAAATTTAGCTTAATTTAACTTGTAAATTATGAAAAAGTGTTAGTTGTTGCATGCTAGAATCCAACAGTGATCAGGAGGTCTGATAAGAACAAGCAATCAATAGTTGTAATAACATCATAAACTGAATGCAATCTTTACATAATCCCATTTTCAAAGAAGTAAAATCAATCCTCAGTCTTGTCCGATGGGCCGTCTTCAACGATACTGCTGGCCGCCAGTTGCTCATCCTTCCACTAAAGTTTACTCAGAATGGTGTAAAAAAAACAAAAAAACATCCAGTGAACGGTAGTTCTGCGGCTGGAACCACCTTGTAGATGAGAGGTCAATGGAGAAGGGCCAGACTGGTTCGCACTGACAGAAAGGCTACGGTAACTCAGATTAACCACTCTGTACAATTGGAGTGAGTAGAATCGCATCTCAGAATGCACAACACGTTGAACCTTGAGGAGGATGGGTTACAACAGCAGAAGACCATGTCAGGTTCGACTTCTGTCAGCCAAGAAAAGAAAGGGGAGGCTACAGTGGCGTGCACTAGTAGGCTGACAAGCTGAGGTAAAATTTAGCTTAATTTAATTTATAAATTATGAAAAAGTGTTAGTTGTTGCATGCTAGAATCCTACAATGATCAGGAGGGCTGCTAAGAACAAGCGACCTCTTCTGGTCAATAGTTGTAATAACGGCCATTCTGGCCATTCTCCATTGACCTCTCACATCAACAAGGCATTTTCAAACGCAGAACTGCCACTCACTGGATGTTTTTTTGTTTTTGGCACCATTCTAAGTAAACTCTAGAGACTGTTGTGCGTGAAAATTCCAGGAGATCTGCAGTTACAGAAATACACAAACCAGCCCGTCTGGCACCAACAATATATATTTATTATACATACACGCATACATACACACACACACACACACACACATACACACACACACACACACACACACACACACACACACACACACATACTTACAGCCGTGGCCAAAAGTTTTGGCAGTGACATAAATTGTGTTTCGCAAATCTTTCTGCTTCAATTGTTGTTGTGTTGATTCACATTGTTTCTAGATTATTGTGCAGAGTGATCAGATGCATTTTAAATAATTGCAAAAAGCTTCATTGGCCAAAAAAAATGTACTTTATCCAAAAACCTACATTTCACTGTTTTTTGGTCCTGGCACAAAATTACCAGCCAACATCATTTCACTAATTATATCAGCAGCACCTGGGAAAGTGTGAAGGAGTACTAGTCAGGTGAAATCACTCTATGATTCTGATTGGATTATAAGAGCTGACTGATTGCTATAAAAGGAGGGAAGAAGTGCTTCCAAACATTGTGTTCTTGTTCGCAATGTTCACCTCTAAAGAAAGACATGCAGCCATCATCGCTTTGCATCAAAATGGCCTCACATGCAAGGAAATATTGCACCTGAAAGAACCATTTAACGGATCATCAAGAATTTCAAGGAGAGGGGTTCAACTGCAGTGAAGAATGTTACAGGACATCCCAGAATGTCCAGCAAGCACCAGGACTGTCTCCTCCTGAGAAGTCAGCTATGGAATCGTGTCACCACCAGTGCAGAGCTTGCTCAATATTGCAGCAGGTTGGTGTGAGTGCATCTGCATGCACAGTGAGGTGAAGACTTTTGGACAATGGCCTGGTGTCAAGGAGGGCCAATTCTCTCCAAGAAAAACATTAAGGACAGACTGAAATTCTGCAGGAAGTACAAGGATTGGACAGCAGAAGAGTGGTGCAAATATATTTTCTCTGATGGAGCCCCATTTGACTGTTTGGGGCATCTGGAAAATTGACAGTCCGGAGAAGAAAAGGTGAAAGCTACCATGAGTCCTGTGTCGTGCAAAGAGTGAAGCATCCTGAGACCATCCATGTGTGGGGTTGCTTTTCATCCAAGGGAGTGGGCTCTCTAAAAATTCTGCCCAAAAACACTGCCATGAATAAAGAATTGTATCAAAACACCCTACAAGAGCAACTTCTCCCAACAGTCCAGGAGCAATTTGGTGATGATATGTGCATTTTCCAGCATGATGGAGCACCATGTCAAATGGCAAGATTGATAATGAAGTGGCTCGGAGATCATTACATTGAAATTTTGGATCCATGCCCAGGCAACTCCCCGGATCTTAATCCCATAGAGAACCTGTGGTCAATCCTCAAAAGGCAAGTGGACAAACAAAAGCCCACAAATTGTGATCAAATCCAAGCACTAATAAGTCAAGAATGGATCGCCATAAGTCAGGATTTGGCCCAGAAGCTGATATCCAGCTTGCCAGAGCGAATTACAGAGGTTATGAAGAACAAGGGTCAACACTGTAAATATCGACTCTTAGCATGAATTGAGTGTTTTGCCAATAAACGCCTTTCAAACTTCTGAAATGTTTATCATTGTTATCCAGTATAACATAGAAACGTGAAAAAATGATCTACAATTACTGAAGCAGCAAACTTTGCAAAACACAAAATTTATGTCACTGCCAATACTTTTGGCCACGGCTGTATATATACTGTGTGTATAGGCCTATATGAAAAAACCTTAATAAATCATTTTATCTTTAAAAAAAACTAAATGTGAAATGTTTTGTTTGAAAAGCATGTATCATAAACACTGGACAATACTATATAATACTGTATATAAAATCTTTACGAGAATTTTTGTTAACATTAATACAGAACTAAACAAGATCAATAGCAAATTGCACATTCTGAAGTATTCTGAAGACATATGGATCTCTAACCAGTTTCTGGAATCCTGGGTCTGTAGGAGAAAGGTAGGGTATCCTCTGTTCTCCCAGTTCATGTAGAAGCCTTCGCCTCTGTAGAATAAATAAAACAAACCAATAATACACACATTAAGGCTTTGCAGAATATTCACAGGAAACTTATATCACAACTGAAATTCAATAGCTGCCTTGGGGAAACAAAAATATGTTTCTATTCTTTGAAAAGCTATTTATACTATGTGTTTTCTTTGAACACCATTTCTCCATGTTTACTGTATGTTCAAAGGAAGTCAGGACAGGAGGCCATTCACAGGAGACTTCAGTGTACTGGGAGTTCTAAGACAGCAAGTCTCATTCTCATCTGTGGCCATCCTAGAAAGTCCATTACTGACTTTATTAAAGCTGAGAATACATTTTTAACTAGATTACAAAACTTTCTCCTATCCCAGCTTAATATGTAAAAACATCTATAACTAATTTGTTATGTGTGACCCCACCCCACATAAATACCATGGCTCTGTGGTGCTATTACAACAATCATCTGGTTGTTTGTGCATCCTAAACAGTTCAACTGTGCAGCATCGTCTCAACCAATGGCATGTGTTTGGGGTGAGACTCGTTTTTTTGTCTGACCAATGTCAAACAGGGGATGTGGTTAAGGAAAAAATTCCTTATTTTTGCAATTCAGTTTAGTGTATACATACATATATATAAACACTTGAGGAAGTCATATGCAAGTAGATTAGTGAAGAGGGATATTGCTGTGGAAAAGTTCCCACACTTTCACAAGTGTCTCTTCCTACTCTTAGAAAAAATTTCCAGAACCATTTGCAGCCATCCCCTAGTGCTGCTGTTCATGGGCTTCTCAGGTTTTTATGACTCTAGAATGCAGTAGAGGTTCTTCTCACAGCCACATAAACTATGGCCTTTTATGCATTGCTCGTCTGTTAAAACTCAACCTGCTCTGCCCATCAAAGAGCTTTTCATTGGGCTGCATTCCATTTCAACCTGTAAATCCAACAGCAACCGGTGTAAAACTCTGATACCCAAATATATTTCACAATTGCACCCACTTTTGTCCCTCTCCACCATACACACGTCTTCTATTACTTTACCATGGGTGCAAGAGACAACTTTCTCGTGTCCTGCTCAGGTGGGACGGTGGGGGGTGTTTCATCAGTGACCCTGATCCTGCCTCTAAACCCGAGAACCCCGTCAAGTTGCGCCACAGAATGGCTGCACTGTTCCCTTCAGCAAGAAGACGCACAGCTGACACGTTAACGGAGAAAGAGGGCCATATACAGCATATGCCCCATATTTCTTGACATTTACGGAGGAGTTGTTTCAAATTACAGTCACGTTAATAATGGCAGTGCTTTCACATGGGAAGGTGAGTGACTACAGTTGACTTGCCCAAATGGGTCGTGACTTTTAGAGTAAAATAAAATGTCCTGTTAATAACATTAAAGTAACAGTATTAAAAAGGTTATGTCCTGATTTGAGAAGAACACAATGCACATGTGAGAGTGTGAGTTGGTTTTCATGAGTGGAAATAGGCTTGTATAATGGTTAAAGTTACTGCAAGGTTTAGCAATAACAGCACATATTGCAAAGACACTTTTGAGAAAAAGGTGCTCTAGAGGGTTCATTGCTACCCGGTTTAGACTTATAACCTTTTGGTTATTCCTGCTAAATCAAAACAAAGCCAGAGACAGTGGAAAGAGGCAGAGTGTCAAATAGAAATCTACAAAACAAAATAACATGCACTATTCATGGACAGTCTTGACTTAAAGGCCTGAGAGAGACAGAGAGAGGGGAAGAATAAAGCGGAGGAAAAGGGCGAGGGAGCAGGAGAGAATGAGACAAAGTGGATGCGTAAAAGGAAGAGAGAGAGATAAATTGACAACTTGACACACACTCATTGTTGGTGTCAAAATTTATCTCATGACAGAAGCAATGGGTATTAAAAAAAAGGCCCAGTGTGTATGGGTGTTTGTGTGTATTTTTGTAGCCGATGGCAATGCTTCGCTGCTCTGATGTGCAAACACACCCATGCACACACACATACACAGACACACATACACACATGCGGGTCTGGACAGCACAGTTTCTGAGCTTGTCTTGAGGAGCAGTGGCCTGTCACGCATATGTCAAATACATCAAGCTGCTCACAAATTCCAAAGAAAAAAGGAGACAGACCCATTCTACTGCAAAGACGGGCCTAACTGAGTGTTTTTTCACCCTCTCACATAACATGCACACATATAAACAAATAAAAAAGAGGTGCATTCACACACACTAACAATCATTGGTCCTCTTAGAACAGAGGTGCTAGTCAAAGATAAAATGGACATAAATGTTTTTTCTTAGTTCTGTGTTAGGAAGTTTTGTTTTGAAAACAATTTAATTACAATTTCAATTACTTGAAAACAATTATTTGAGAACATCACTACTATGATGGACGTACATTTTATTGTATTTCTGAGCTTATTTTAGAATTTTTTAGAATTTTTTAATATTTTATAATTATAATTATATAATTGTTATATTTTTCCTGAGGGTTAAAGTAAAAAATGTCTAAATGATGTAACCATCCGGATATAGTGAAAACATAAGATTAAGAAAAAATAAATGTTGGTATAAATAGTTTGGAACAATCTTTTATTATTTTTCTTTATAAAAAAAAAATAAGCAGTGAAACAATTGCAAGTCTTGTTCTAGACAAATTGAGTAACATTAAAAAAAACTTTATGATATCAGTGTTTCAAAATGTCATGATATTTGTAAAAAAATAAAAAGTATATTTTAATCACCTTGAAAAAAAATTATATATATATATATATATATATATATATATATATATATATATATATATATATATATATGCCTTTTCATAATAATACCTTAATAATAAGAAGAATTAGCAGAAGTAGTAGTAGTAGTATACATATTCTTTTATTACCAGATAAAGCTGAATTAGTAGGCTACATTAACTGTGAAATCTGTTGTTAACTGTAGTTTGTGCTGGAATTTCTGATATTAATATCTGCATGAAACACTGTTTCAGTCATCTGTTCATGTATAACAACATTATTCTGGAGGTAGTAGATGTCCAAAATATGAAATGTCAAGCACTCATTTTGCAGTGAATAATAAATACAAATTCAAACATAAAAAAAATATCAATACAGACTACAAACAGGTTAATGTCCCATAATTATATCAGGATTGTTTATGATAAGTCACCATTATTTAGTTAAATAACAATAATAAAAATAATGCTAAATTTATATAGTGCCTTTCCAGAAGTAGCTTTGTTTAAAGGAAAAAAAAAAAAAAAAAAAAAAGATGGAGTAGGTTTCACTTTCTTCATTTTACATAAAAATTAATATTCAGAATAGATGAAAACTCTATGGTGCATTTTAAGTTTCCCCAGAGTAAAGTCTAAATAATTTTCTTAATCACTGATGTGAACTTAAATATGGTCCATTATAAAAGACGGATAGATGGGCTCCGACATTAAATAATCCACTGGCGGCAGATAGTTTAGAATAATGTACAAATTTTGCTCTTATGGGTTTAAGATTCATAACACTTTCCAATGATCTGTTGTCCAATGTCTGTTTTTTTGCCCACTCTAACATTTTCTTTTTGTTTTCTGTTTCAAAAGTGTCTTTTTCTTTGCAATTCTTCCCATAAGGCCTGCACCCCTGAGTCTTCTCTTTACTGTTGTACATGAAACTGATTGAGTTGAGTTGGTAGAATTCAATGGAACTGTCAGCTGAGGACATGTGAGGTGTCTATTTCTCAAACTAGAGACTCTGATGTACTTATCCTCTTATTTAGTTGTACATATGGCCTCTCATGCTCTTTCTGTCATTGTTAGAGCCAGATGTCCTTTGTCTTTGAAGACTGTAGTGTACACCATTGTATGAAATCTTCAGTTTTTTTTTTTTTTTTTTTTGGCAATTTCAAGCATTGTATAGCCTTCATTCCTCAAAACAATGATTGACAGATGAGTTTCTAGAGAAAGCTGTTTAATATTTGCATTTTTTACCTAATATGGACCTTAAGACATTCCAGTCTATTACATACTGTGGCAACTTAAAAACAAACACAAACACAAACACAATGTTAAGCTTCATTTAATTAACTAAATAGCTTTCAACTATGTTTGATATAATGGCAAGTGATTTTCTAGCACCAAATTATCAATTTAGCATGATTACTCAAGGATAAGGTGTTGGAGTGATGGCTGTTGGAAATGGGGCCTGTCTAGATTTGATCAAAAAGGACTTTTTTCATGGGGGCCTGGGTAGCTCAGCGAATATTGACGCTGACTACCACCCCTGGAGTTGCAAGTTCAAATCCAGGGTGTGCTGAGTGACTCCAGCCAGGTCTCCTAAGCAACCGAATTGGCCAGGTTAGATTTTCGTGGTGTAACCTCCTTGTGGTCACGATTAGTGGTTCTCGCTCTCAATGGGGCGCATGGTAAGTTGTGCGTGGATCGCAGAGAAAGCATGTGCCTCCACATGCGGAGCCACGTGATCAAATGCATGGATTGACTGTCTCAGAAAGGGAGGCAACTGAGACTTGTCCTCCATCACCCAGATTTAGGCGAGTAACCGTGCCACCACGAGGACCTAATAAGTAGTGGGAATTGGGCATTCCAAATTGGGGAGAAAAAGTGTATTTCTAGTACCAAATTAGCAATTTAGCATGATTACTCAAGGATAAGGTGTTGGAGTGATGGCTGTTTATGTTTTGGGTCTAAATCTCAACCAGAAACAGATCTCTGTTAGTTTAGGGAAAGCTGACAGAACTAAGTGAGTGTTTGCAGATGCATCTGACAGTTGTCCTCTGTGTATGTGTTCAGAGGTATTCAGATACATGTGTGTAATAGAGGGCTGTTTTTAGAGAGTACACAGTTGGAGCTTGTGTGTCACCAGTTACCGAGCTCTTTTTCTCCTGCTTAATCAAACACTCTTGACAACTCACCTGTAAAACATCAAATGCAAACACAACGGCCAGCACACACATCAAACACACTTCCTCTACGTCTCCTATTTGTCATGGAGTTGTGGAATGTGTTCTGTGGGTGACGACGGTACAAACGGACAGAGGCATGGGGATGAGCAGGGGATATTCTCCTCACAGAGGGAAGAGAAGGAAAAAACAGATGCACCTGAGCAAACAGAGCAGAGGAGAGCAGCCCGTTTACCTCATGCTAAAGTCTTGTGTGTGACCGTATCGAACCTGTCTGCGAGAACACATCACGTAGGTGCCATGACACACACCCGTGGACACAAGCACAAGTGGAAATGTAGTCAGTGTGTCGGCATCTCCAAGTAACAGGATGAGTTTCCTTCACCTTAAAAAGCTATGAACACTGGAGAGTTTCAGTTGACAGACAGATGATCCATGTGGAAAAACAGTGGTTAGATCACCTCCAACAGGATTGTCTCTATGGAAACAGGCATTACATTAATAAACATTCAGACCTGGCTGACTATATTGGATTAATTCAGAATGAGGCTGAGAGAAAAGACTAATCGAATGACAGGGGAACCATAGAGATCTCAGAGTCTGCAGAAGATCTGGCTCTGATCTGGAGGGTTATTTATTTATTTTTATTTTTTTCATAACCCACAAACTAAATAAGGTGGTTTTTCCACTTGGTTACTTCCCATTAACTTCTAATGGAATTAAAGGCATTTCGCTCAAAGGTGACAATTCTGTCATCATGTTCTCACACAATGGTATGTGTGAATGTTAATGGTAACTACGTCCATCATTCTGCTTAACAAATGGGTTTTTTCGGGTTTGAAAAACGTACGAGTAAACAGGCCTAAATGATGACATTTTGGGATGAACTATCCCTCTGCATGTTTCATTGTTTATCAGACACAAAATAAATATGATGATCACTTAGGAAAGAAATAGCACATCTTTCCTCAACAAGCCACATGATTTGAGGCATCTCTCTCTCTGGTAAGGTCTTTAGCAGGTGTAAGCCTGCGACTGACACCGAGGTACTCAAATCAATCACTTGAAAGTACTTAAAAAAGTACACAGGGGAGTAACTATGCTGCCTGCCAGACACACAACACACAGGCCTGAGCTTAAGTTCTTTTCAGGGTGTGTGTGTGTCAACATCTATTTCACACTCTTCCTCATCGAAAAGCAGAAAAAGATGTTTCTGTGACCTATCATGTCACGAGCTGCCAAGAGAGGAGAAAGAGGAGAGAAGAGAGGTCGAATGTCAGAAGCACCGATGAAGTTACACTTAACACAAGCAGAAAAACACACAGCTGTTTGGGTATGCTATGACACACCAGGCACTGTGATTTTATTTGTTAGATTGCAGCAGTGATAAAATCAATATTGATGGAAATTGCAGGTTTAAAATCAAGCTGCAGATTAAAGTTCACTTCGAACATCTTTGTTTTACAAGGTTTGTCAGCAAATCTTTCCGATTCATGTGAAAATTTGCTCATACAAATAACTAGAGAAATGGATGCTTACTAAAAACATATCCTTTATTGGACATGTGCATGTGGACAATGGCAATACCATGGAACCACATGCTCGTAGCCAGCCTAGTGGAATGGAGGGTTTTTTATTTGTTTGTTTTTTTTTTTAAAGTGGAACTTTTTGCAGTTTTTCCCCTCATTTTGTATTTAATTATGGAGGTTCAAATACTTCATTTTGGTGACTTTTTATGCACTAACTTGTGCTGGATCAGCTTGTCTCCTGGTATCTTAACGAGCATGCTTTTTGATGCGCTAAATATATTTACTACAATGTTATGTACAAAGTATAACAACCATACCGTTTGGCAGTCTTTTAGAACAAATGTTCAATATTCTGCGACAATGACGCTGCAGCCTGCTTTCTCTTCCGTCTCTCTTGCTCTTTTCACCCCATACTAACTTTCCAGCTGGATGTCATAGGCCTCACTGATTTAGCGCGTTAAAGTTTGACGTTCGACATTGGGTTTCGCAGATGTAAGGGACCGTCTGAAAACTCCATTCACTATGCTAAAATATAGGAGATGTCCACTCATTCTTTCAATTCACGAGCAAGTTATACATGAAAAAAAAAATTAAAACTGTAAAATACATTTTCACATTCAGAATGTTCTTATAACTTCCAAGAGGACAGACAGACATACTACAGGTGAGAATATTACAATATGATCAATTATATAAGTACAGTAATCAATTTTAGAGGATAGAAGGACTTACTACTTAATCACAAAAATTCTAAAAAAAAAATAAAAAAAATAAAAAAAAAACTACAGCCTTTAAAATGAGAAAATATAATTGTGAATTTCTGTGATTTTTTTTTTTCTATAAAATAATTGATTACTGTACTTATATAATTGATGATACTGTAAAACATTTACCTGTAGTAAGTTCAAATATCCTCTGGGAAGTTACCACATACAAAACATCATTTTGGTGAATTGTAGTGAATATATTTCTAAAATAATTGATTACTGTATTTATTTAATTGATCATACTGTAATAATATCACCTGTAGTATGTCTGTCGGTCCTCTGGGAAGTTATAAGAACATTCTGAATGTGAAAATGCATTTTGCAGTTTTTTTTTTTTCCCATGTATAACTTGCACATGCATTGAATGAATGAGTGGATTATCTCCTATTCAGACGGTCCCTTTCAGACTGCGGAAGTTTTGAATTCTGAAATGTACAGTGTATTTTTATAGTACAGTTACCCCTTATATGTCTAAATATCAAGGAAAATTGATTTTCCATTTTATGACCACTTTATTGTTCACATCAACTATCAGAATGGGGAAAAATGTGATCTCAGTGATTTCAACCGTGGCATGTTTGTTGGTGCCAGACGGGCTGGTTTGAGTATTTCTGTAACTGCAGGTCTCCTGGGATTTTCACGCACAACAGTCTCTAGAGTTTACTTAGAATGGTGCCAAAAGCAAAAAAACATCCAGTAAGTGGCAGTTCTGCAGACCGAAACACCTTGTTGATGAGGGGGGTCAATGGAGAATGGCCAGACCGGTTCGATCTGATGAAGGCTATGGTAACTCAGATAACCACTCTGTCAAGCAGAGTGTTCCTAATAATGTGATCAGTGAGTATATATCAAAGTACCATTGAATTAAAATCTGATACAACCACAGTACAGTGTTTATTAATGGCTGACAGAGTATGATAAAGACCTTTTAGAGTGTTCCAACTCATTCTGTTCCTCGTCCCAAACTGCAGTCAAAGAGAAGTCAGGGCTTTAGTTACCCATCAACCCTCACTGCTGCCTCTCACTTCTTCCTCGATCTCTACCTTTCCCTCTTCTTCTATTTACCTGCCTAAAACCACCTGTTTTTTTTCCTTTCACTTTCTTCCCTCTCTTCTATTTCACTTGTTCACCCTCTCTCTTCTTGCATTCCACCAACAAAAATCAATATCCTGCTGTAAAGTGCAGTTAGCCCCTGGAAAGTGACTGCTGTTTTCGAGGGCAGTGAAAGTGGGTGTCCTCTTGGGCTCTCCAATGGACAGAGAATCAAGGACAGTGTCAAGCCTAGACCTGCCGCCCCTCTCTCACTCTCTCTCTCTCTTTTGCAGGAAAGATCAATAAGCAGTGAGCCATTAAATTTCAGCTAGCAAGAGCGTTACGCTATTTAGGCCCAGTTGAGTGATGGAGCATGCTCGGCACGTCCCTGAGTGTTTTAAAAAAAAAAAAAAAAAAAAAAAAACAGGGTCTGGGATCTTCCCACAATAAGCAACTCAATAACATTTAGCCACACCAGTGTATGATGTTTTGAATGCGTTCCTGTCAACCTGAGCTAAAGAATAAGTTGCTGTGTGGGGACTGTGCCACATCACTCCACTGTAAACTCGCTATCTGAATATCCCAGCTTCACACACTGATTACTGCTTTTTGGTACAGTGGTTCAAACAGTAAACATACCATTTTACCACTGCTGTCAGCTGTTCAGTGCAACTGTGAACCAAGACGTCGGCATCACCTGGATAAGTATTTCCAAATACTAGTCCTGGAGTATCACAACACTGCACATTTGGATGTCTCCCTTATTTGACACACCCAATTTAGGTCATTGGGCTTCTACAAAGTATGTTAGATTAGAGAGACATTCAAAATGTGTAGTGTTAGGGGTTCTGCAAGACTGAAATGCAAGTAATATTTCAGTGCAGAAGTTGACGTGCATTCATGGTGGCACGGGTGTTCTAAGCGCTAATCAATGCAAGTTCTTGCATGAACACTGAAGCTTGCTAACATGTAACGGACGTCAAGATTTTCACTGAAAATAGAATATAGGCTACCTTCAGAAGATTTGGAATATGATGCACGAAATGCATGGACTACTTTTTTTTTTTTATACTTTTGGGTGCTTAAAGTTGAGGCGCGATCCACTACAATTGTATATAAAAGGCAGTTGCAATATTAACTGCAGAGATGCAAACATCTCCTTTTGTTTTCCACTTTAGAAAGAAAGTAATACAGGTTTAGAACTACATGAGAGTGAGTGAATTATGATAGAGTGATAATTTTAGGGTGAACTATTCCTTTTAGTTCCTCTTGGAACCTAAATCAAGGCCCAGGCTGATTTCTGCTCCTTCCTCACACTGGACCGACAACGTTCCTTCACATTTAGATCTATTACTGAATAGATTCTGGGAGGACGACTTAAACAGCATTAGTCATATTCGAGAGACATGGCAGGAGGAATTTGCCTTTTTTTTTAACTCGTCAGGAAGCAATCTTGTTGCTTTATTTACTTCCCCTTCAGTCAAAGTGAACAAAGAAAATATTCTACCTGACTGACTAAATTAATCCTCTTTCCTCCCTCCAGCAGGAACTCACAGTGACAGACAAATTAACACAGATGATGTTTGCAAACCCACCCATTTGAAAATGTAATTGCAGGTGGCATATTCAACAGACTGCTTTAAGCACTTAAGTTCATATGAGACCAGTGAAACAGAAGTGACACTTACACGATTAAATGTATGTGTGTCGATGTTAGTATGTGGGGTGTGTTTTGGGGCTCTCTCATCAGCGAGCT
>JAVLUX010000003.1:29751665-29789165 GCA_032164185.1 Moxostoma hubbsi | reverse complement strand
ATGTAACTCACATCGGCCGGTCAAACACATGTGCACCAAAACAGATGAAAGCATCAGTCATAGAGATGATAAAAGCATTTTAAAGTTTCCAATTCAGAATATTTTGCCTTTACAAAGTACTTTATGCAACCAGTTTAAATACTTTGTCTTCATAACTTTATTGTACTGACAAACTCTAGACACATGCCCATAAAATTATGTTTTATCACACATGTAAATTGAATACAAAAACATTCAGTCAGTGAAGTAGATAATTATTGCTTTGCAAAGAGGGTTGCAAATATCAGAAATATCCACAGATAGACAGTCGCAAACATTAATGAATGAATATAATACAACATGCATAATGTTTTACTCACAGACTAAAAGTCTATTTGTGCATAGCATTGAGTTTCTGATGTTATAAACAGATGTGGCTTACTTGTTGCGTTTCTTTCATGAAACATAAGCAGTATATGAGAAACTGTTATGCATGATTACTTAAGGCAAAATATCCCATTTTAAACAAGCCTGAAAACACTGATGCAAAGTGTAGTTTCTAAGATTCTTGACATCTGAACTGCTGAAGGGAGGTTGGGTGGCTGCTAACTGATCCTAGTGCCTGCTGCATGGAACCTCTGTCAGTATGACTTATACAGATATGCGACTTATATGTTTTTCTAAACAACGCGATTTTTACTGTGCTTAAGCCCCGTTCACACCGCCTGCAACATCGTGCGAGACAGCGACACAATCCCATTCATTTTCAATGAAAGCACACACCTTCTGGCAACACGAGCTGCCATGGCTGTTGCCAACAGAGATCAACGTGGAGAGTGACAAGACAAGTTGAGTGAATGTAAACTTTATGCAAATGACGAGCAACATTTGCGAGCACAAACCAATGAGAGAGAAGACAGAGGACTTCATGTCAACGAAGACAGAGGAGAAGTTTCAGCATTGAGATTGTTATTCTATATCATTTGTCTGTAAGCACATGCATGGATATAATAAAACAATGATGCATTAATAAGTGTGTCAGAAGCAGTCTGCATTCCATGTGAGTGATTCACTCAGATAGATAGATCATCTTGTTAATGATTTATACAGATAGATTGATCGTTTTAATGATTTAATGCACTGAACACTGCTGTACATTACATAAAACACTATACACAAAAAAAGAGAACTCATTCCTTGTCAAATTGTAATGACATCTTAAATTTTAGCAGTATTAGGTCTCATCCGTGATACATTTTTCAAAAGCTATGGCCAGATATGCAATCCACCAATAACATTACAGGACAAACATTGGGAATGCCCACTAGCGACACAGATCACGGAGTCTAGCAATACCAAGCTACAAAGTCGGCAGCGACATCGTGTGAGACAGCGACACCATCCCAATTTATTTTCGAGGAGAGCACAGAGACTTCTGGCGACATGAGCTGTCGCGGCTGTTGGCGACAGAGATCGCCGTGGAGAGCGACAAGGCAAGTTGAGAACTTTATGTAAATGATGAGCAATTACCAATAAGACCGAAGACAGCTGAGCTCACATCATCTGTCTCCTGGCAGACTACAGATGACAGCAGGCAAGGCGGAGAAGTTTCAGATTTGTGAGGGATTTTGACTTGTCTGTAACCACATGCATGGATATAATAAAACAACGATGTGTGTAAAATGTGTCAGAAACAGTCTGCATTCCGAGAAAGTTTGATTCATTCATTGATAATAGATTGATTGTCTTGTTAATGATTTATATTGATATCGATTGAAGACTGATGCACGTTTTATAAAACACAGAATGTACAATTTTAGGGACAAGAGAACAGATTCAGAATCTTTCTTTTAATGGTATTAGGTCTCATTAGGTATTACGGGTAGGCTGAAAACTTTACTGGTATATCCTGATATTTTTTAGCCATATTGCCCAGCCCTAGTGGGACATGTATTTAACCTGGCATATTAAAGAAAAATGAAGACTGTAGCTCGACTATACAAAACCCTGCTGTACCTCAAGTATCCCTAAGCATGTAAATGTACTGACTGCATATTGATGTCAAGCAAACCGAAGATGTAAAAGTGTGTGGGCTTCTCCAAATTTTTCAATCAGACAGTTCTTTCCTTACAAGGCTGTACCTACAGTATCTGGCAAAATTTAAAAACAGTATTTTAGGGGTGGCCTGTGTAGCTCAGCAAGTATTGACACTGACTACCAACCCTGGAGTCACGAGTCAGAATCCAGGGTGTGCTGAGTGACTCCAGCCAGGTCTCCTAAGCAACCAAATTTGCACGGTTGCTAGGGAGGTTAGAGTCACATGGGGTAACCTCCTCGTGGTCACGATAAATGGCTCTCACTCTCTGTGGGGTGCGTGGTAAGTAGCGCGTGGGTCATAGAGGGTAGCAAGAGCCTCCACATGAGTCTCTGCGGTGTCATGCACGACGAGCCACGTGATAAGATGCGCAGATTGACGGTCTCAGAAGTGGAGGCAACTGAGACTTGTCCTCCACCACACGTATTGAAGTGAGTAACCGCACCACCACGAGGACCTACTAAGTAGTGGAAACTGGGCATTCCAAATTGGGAGAAAAAAAAAAAAACTTTTTTCTCTTTTTTTTTTGAGTAGGCAGTCTTTAAAGTTGTCTGAGATGCATCAAGACACATTGGCAACTACACGCGATATGGCCATATGCGTTTTGCAACCACTTTTGAAAGTGGTTTGATTGATCAGATCAGAAGACAAATTGAAGTCTACTGATACCTGTATTTAGCTCCGTTCACTTGTGCTAGGATCACCAGAGTTGGATGTTAGCTAAATCCACGTGTAAATAGGACTTAAGATGTACTCTACATGTTTTATCTGAAACGCAATGCACACTGTCCTATGAGTGGATCACTGAGGCAGCTGTTTCTCTTTGTAAGAGATCAGACATAAGGGCCTCAGATGAGGCAGCAGAAAGAGATGAGGAAATGATGATGATGATGATGATGATGATGATGATGAGTGTAATGACATTCCCTTTAGCCTTTCTCAGTAAACGCCATCCTGTATTCCATGATGAAGATTGAGGTGAGGCTAAGAACATCATCCCCTCCTCTTGTTAACACACACACACACACACACACACACACAGGATAAATCATGCCTGTAGAGTTGGGCTGAACCCTGTGTCAGCCACACATTACACTCTCTTCAACAACTATTTTTCTTCAGCATCTATTCGGTAGCTAGAAATAATTACTCCTCCTGACCTGTGTAATACCACATAACCAGTGGGCAAATGCACTCAGGCAGAGGAGCCATCTGATGGAGAATGGTTGGGGTGAATTATAGCTATACACTGTTACTGTGATACCACGGTAGAGTGATGGTTTCAGGTTTTACTTTGATAGTATGATACTAAATTTTTACAGCATTCGTGTATCATGATTTTCACATGGTATACCAAGGTATTTCAAAGAATACCATGGTACTACCATAAAACATGTCCAAAAAACATGACATTGCCATGGTACATGTGCAAACAAAACATGGCATTATCACTGTACCATGTCACTATGGTATTTTTGCTATGAATAAACACTAAATCTGTAAGCTTTCCAAAACAGAAAATGTTTTACTCAATGTCAGTTCTTTTGTTACAATGCTCTTGGCAGCTACAAATAACTCCGCCATACATCTACTGTATTAATGCATATAAAAAATAAAAAAAATCACATTAAATGGTTTTCTCTCTGTCTAGAGAGGTCCGGCAGTGTAGGACCATCTATCTTGACACCTACTGCACAATTGCTTTTGCAGACAACCATAGCAATGACTTTAAACAGCTTTTGGAGAGAAGTCAGGACAGTGTCAAAAAAGCAGGAATAGCATGCCATAAATTAGAAGTCTCTCACTTACTCCTTTTCTGAGCTGACAGGCCAGGTGCACATTTAATTAGCACAGGGGAAAACTTAGCTACTCCCAACACACATACACACACTGACTGCAGCCTAATCAGGTGTCTCTGCACTTTGATCAACACCAGAAAAGTTGTCACAAATCCTGAAAAAAATAGAGCTCTGAGTGGAATAAAACAAAGAAGATGATAATGAGAGTAAAACAATGCGAGTCAGCCCATTAGCAGATACTTTCTCTCTCATTTCAAAACACTCACTATATGTGCAAAAAGACCCTTAGCACGCTGACACAGAGATGGCAGATAAAAAACATCATCCAACAAACAAAACATCACAAATAATTGGAATTAAGTTTAGGAAGCTTTATTGACATCACTGACAAAAAAATACTCATTTATCAAAATAATTTACTTTCATGTTCTCATTCTCACATACATACAGTAATATTCACACATAATATTTATCTTCCTAAAACACTTCATATTATCTTATATCATGAATGCAGAAGATTTTGCAGCATAAATACCCTATTAAATATTTTGTTTGTTAGATTTTAGGTCATCTTAATGATAGTGTAAGATCTGAGGAGCTCGGAAACAGAAGAAAAGTAAGATAAATTATACGGAGTCTTCTCTGAAATTCCTCAACGTCAAATTAAAGACTCTGCCAAGATGGTGCCCTTAAAGTCTGTATCAACCTTGTGTAAGAATGCACATCTGTTTATTCTCAACCACTGTCTGAACAAAGGAAACTTTTCAGGATAGCACATAACCTTCCTTAAGACTCCTCCTCATTCATGCTATAAATCAGGAAATACCCCCACACTTAATGGTCATCACATGACATGGCCATCTCGACCATCTGCAAGAGACTCTTCTGAAGAAACCTCCATGGTTGCCATGAAAATTTAAGACACTCCTTTGTCCTTCGATATAAATAATTTGCTACACTTAAATTATAACAATAAGAGAGTATGACACATTTCCTGTGGAATGCCTGACCATCATATGCTAAAGTCTTATTCAAGACAAAAGAGCTTGAAGAAAGCTTTCTTTTAAGGATGCCTCCAACCAAAGATTTTCCTAGTCGACTAATATGCATTAATTTAAGCATTTTTTTGTGACTAGCATGCAAAAATGTAAGTTTAATTTAATCTAATTTAATTCAATATATATATTTTGGGGGGCATCAAAAAAGTTGTTTGAGTTCTAGGGCTGAGAATGTTGTAAGTAACATTACTAACAGTGTTCTACATTACAGAGAATAACTAAACTGTAATAATGAGGCTTTAAAATATAAATTTTACATGCGCACACACGAAGCGAGCAACAGAAACACTGGCAAAAGTGTTCGCCAATAGCTGATGCCTTTGACGATGTCAAGACGATATTTGTCTAATTTTCCCATGTATTAAATCATCATTATTATTAGGCTATTATTATCAAATTAATAATACAAATAATTTGCCCATAGACACACGGACACGCGCTTGAAGAAACACACTTTCTTATATTAGTAAGAACAACAAGAACTTTCTACTGTCCCAGCCAAAGAACCAAAGCAACACAACGAAATGCAAGCACACCTCCAGACATTTACTAGAAAGTGCTAGTGTTTAATTTAAATACTTCGGGTAACACAACTGCAAATTGAAAGTCGAGGTATACTAAATTAAGTATCGATGGTCCAGGCATGGTCTATAGTCTCCATAAATTTTCTCTGTTACAGACCATTTCATTCACCTTCTGTTACAGCTCACTCACCAACCTGTTTTACATTTGTCTACATGTGTTAGTTTAGATTTATGTTGTAGTTGTTAAAAATAAAGTCTTGTTTGTATTCAAAGAGAACTTGACTGTGGTATATTTTGATAATCTTGTCAATTGATTCTGAAATATCTGTGCTCCATGCTCGAACATTTCAACATGATATTATTTTCAATGGCCATGAGGATACCATTACTCACAGATGTGCCATATCAATTGTGAGCAGATACAACAAACCTGTTGTGTTACATATTTAATGCTGGTCGAACGTGGCCAAGACTCCTAAATTAATTCCATTATTCAATTTCCTACATATTATTGGTGGAGAATGCGGCCAAGATTCCTAAACTAATTAATTATACAATTCCCTACATATTATTGTTAGAAATATGCGGTTGCTAATTTCCTACAATAGTTAAATTAACTTTATTCATTACAGTATATACTTTTTTTCATTAGGGAAAAAATATTGATGACTCATCTTGTTCACATAGATGAATAAAAATGTGTTGTCCTAAAATGCTCTCTAGAATAAGAGTTGTGATGCAAACTAAAGGCTATTGGCTAAGGGACAAGCCCTTGGATATGCCCTGCCCCAACATTCTGTTTCACCAGCAAAAATGTCAACAAAGGAAAGAAAATTAAGTTCCAACAAACCATTTCATGGTGTCTTTATGCCTTTAAAATTATATCTTGGAGTCTCATCAATTAATGTAAGATTCCACTTAAATGCATAAGCTCTCTATTAAATATTAAGGCCAATTCACACTGCTACAAAAAACACCAAAAAAACACCAACATCCAACAGTTGTGGGATCAGTGTGTTCACACTGTTGGCGTTTGTTTTCACCAATTAAACATGGTCAAACGGTGTTTGTCGGGTCTTGGAATATTTGAGCAGTCTGATATGATTTTCCAACAAACTTTGACATAATCAGACTTCAGCACAAACTGTTACCATGACAATGAGGTAAGAATCCCTGTCAACTCATAGAAAATAAACGTGCAAAGAAGCAACTGCATTGGTAGATCAGGAGAAACACAATCACAATTTATAAAGTTTTTGTTGCAAACTTGTAAGAGCTTCCGTTCCCTTTTAACTAAAAGAAAACTAAATTAAATCGGTTCAGCAGTTCGTCTGCATGACATTTGTGAGGAAATAAGTACAAACAGACAAGATACAGAGTACATGTCTCTGAAAGAGATTAATAGGTTTGTGCTGAAGCACTCATCTCACTCACAATTTTGTCTATTCCTCAAACGGTGTCAAATCACACAGAAAATGCAAACACCAAACTCACTGCAGAACTGCAATAAAAATATAAACTTTCCCCACATTAAATTGGTCATGTTTGGCTTCATCTGCAACCTCTTCCATGTCAATCATCTTTAAAGGTGAACAACAACACCACACATTTGTTGGATCAGTGTGAACACAACAGTTTTGTTTCTCAAGATTCTAAACACAACAGCCAACATTAGAATGTTTGAAGTGTTGGCGTTTGTTGGGGCAATGTGAATTGGCCTTTAGTATTAGAAGATTAAAAAAAATCTTCTGAGAAATTAGGAAAATGAAAGAGGTGGTTTCAAACTTAATTTAATTAGTGTCAATGTGGTCAAATTGGTGAAACAAACTTTTTCTTTAGTGATTGAGACAGACTGGATGGAAAAACACCTAGATCCGAATAAAATATTCAAAACATGCATTAAAAACTAGTGATGCACCGAAATTAAAATTCTGGGCCGAAACCGAAACTTCAGGATGCACTTGGCCAAAAACAACTTTTTTTTAATACCTATTTTAAAAAAGTTGTTTTTTTATATAATTGTATTAATATTATACTTTTTAATTCATTTAATGAATTTAATGAATCTCAATTGAAAAACTACAAATCAATTAAATTATCACCCTTTTATTGAAAGTAACACACCAAAATTGGACCGAAAAAATATTATATTTAATCAGTTCTTTAACAAAACAGATATTTTTTATACCAGTTATCCAATAAAACATAACGTTCTAGAAAACTCTAATGATATGCAAAACAGCAGTCAAGTAATGAACTTCTAGCTCTAGGCTAGCATCTTGCAAATACAAAAGTTGAAATATGCTACACAGTCATTTTAATGATAACAACAGGCAGAAAACAGAACGGCAGAGGGCCTCCGTTCTGTTTATGTAAATGTATTTAAACTTTAATATAAAATTATTGTGCAAAACTACAGTGCAAAACAGCAGTAATAGAACTAAAACCAACCTCAACTGTAAACGACAGATGTAGCCTCAAGTGAAGAACAAAATTCTGCAGGTCTAAACAAATTTGAATGAAAATCCAAAAAATTTAGAAAATCCAAAGCCTGCAAAGAGTTTGCAGGGCAAACAAGTCGAAAACAAACTTAAACTGTGCCAAAGAGAAGGTTTATGGACACTTTTAAAAAATATCTTATAGATCCATTCATTAAAGTCATAAGGATGGAGGAACACACACATAGTGCTCCCAGAACTGTGTGACTTGCTGTCACTCCCAGACATGAGACAAAGTTCTTTACAGTGTTTTGTCTGCGTGTTTGTCTGCATATTTTATTAATAAAAGAGTCACAGTTTCTCCGGAAGTGACAATTTTGTTCTTTTGAACACATGGAATGGAAATGCAGCATAAACTGAATTTGCAACATGGATGAAAACATAGCAACTGTCCTCACTCATTCTCTCTTATTCTCCTCTGTATACCTCTCATTTACTGTCTTCCTGAATACATTAGCCAACTGAACCTCTGAAACACATACTGGAGTGACAGCAGTTACACATCCTCCACGCCACCATGGCAAACCAAATGATTATGAATGAGTGAGTGGAATGATGATACATAAATTAATAAAAGTTAAAAAACACTAAAGTAGAGAATTAAAGTTGGTACATCTGTCAGGGACTGAGCTCTGCTCCCTAATAATCTTGCAAGAAAATGATATCTATGAAAAATTTCAGTCAGGATTCAGACCGCATCATAGCACAGAAACTGCGCTAGTTAAAATTACAAATGATTTACTTTTGGCTTCTGACCAAGACTGCATCTCAATATTAGTTCTACTCGATCTTAGCGCTGCGTTCGACACTATAGATCATAAAATACTCTTGGATCGACTACAAAACTACACTGGTGTTCAGGGACAGGCATTAAGCTGGTTTAGATCGTACTTATCAGACCGTTACCATTTTGTCTGTTTAAATGGGGAAAAATCAAAAATAACGTCAGTAGACTATGGAGTGCCACAAGGATCTGTGTTAGGCCCTCTATTATTCTCAATATATATGCTGCCACTTGGTAAAATTATAAGAAAACATGGAATTAATTTCCACTGTTATGCTGATGACACTCAATTATATATCTCATCACGACCAGATGAAAACACTAACTTATCTAACTTGACAGAGTGTCTTAAAGATATAAAATGCTGGATGACGTGTAATTTCCTGTTATTAAATTCCGATAAAACGGAGGTATTACTTATTGGTCCAAAAAACTACCCACAAAATCCCTTACAATACAACTTTAATTTAGAAGGATGTCCTGTTACATTATCCACTACAGTAAAAGACCTGGGTGTTATACTAGACCGCAACTTGACTTTCGATAATCATATTTCATCTGTTACGAGAACAGCCTTTTTCCACCTTAGAAACATTGCTAAGCTACGTAACATGCTATCTGTTTCTGATGCAGAAAAGTTAGTTCATGCATTCATGACCTCGAGACTAGATTACTGTAATGCTTTATTAGCTGGTTGCCCTGCATCCTCAATAAACAAGCTACAGTTAGTCCAAAATGCAGCCGCTAGAGTTCTTACTAGGTCAAGAAAATATGATCATATAACACCGATTTTATCATCTCTACACTGGCTACCAATTAAGTTCCGTATCAATTACAAAGTATTACTACTGACCTATAAAGCCCTAAATGGTTTATCTCCGGTGTATTTAACGGATCTTCTATCGCCATACAATCCATCGCGTTCTTTAAGATCACTAAATTCAAGGCTTCTGGTCATACCTAGGATATCTAAGTCCACTAATGGAGGGAGGGCGTTCTCACATTTAGCTCCTAAACTCTGGAATAGCCTTCCTGATATTGTTCGAGGCTCAGACTCGCTGTCCCAGTTTAAAACTAGATTAAAAGACGCATCTCTTTAACCAAGCATTCACATAATGCTTACTTTTTATAATACTGCTTAATCAGTTATAATGCATTAATATTATGAACATCAGCTATGCTAATTATTTCCCATCTGCTTTTCTGCTGTTATCTCGGGACGCCAGTCCCGAGGTAAATAGCGTTCGTCAGCTCCAGTTTGTATCCAGCCTCTCACGGAGACTTCAGATGCCCCATCACCATGGACTACGATCTTGAAATGGGATACATGGACTAACTATTGCCAACAAAAGCCTTCATCAGCCAAACAAGGACAATTGCATCTAAGTGAACTTCTGGAATTTAATCAAGGATGGACTTCAAAGACACTGGTCACTAATCTTGCAGTTCAAACACAATCACTGTCTAAATACTGACCCTTAGCACTTAATAAGTTTAATAATTTTTTAAATCATGTTTTTTAACTATAAATAATTCTTATTTACATTATTCATGATGTTAGCCAGAGGGGAACTGGCCCCCACAGTGAGTCTGGTTTCTCCCAAGGTTATTTTTCTCCATTAACCATCATCTTTTGGAGTTTTGTGTTCCTTGCCACAGTCGCCTTCGGCTTGCTCACTGGGGTTATTAATACAATTATTATTTGATTATTTTTAAACACGATAAAGAATCATATCTTATCTAATTCCACAACAGGGCTCCAAACAAAAAAAAATAAAAAATCAATTAAGGAGCATTCTTCGCAATTTTGTGATCACGTGCATTTTTTATGCTTGTTACTGTCACCATGTTTTCTAACAGTCTCTTTTTTGAAATGGTTAGTTCCTGCAATGAACTCCGTTTTCCCCGCTATTTCTTTGATATAAACTTTTGTTATGTATCTCGGGAAATGTAATGCAAATTTTAAAATCAAAGGGAGTAAACTTTTACTGTCGCCAATGGCGACCTTGACAGAAATTACACTCACAAATAAATTTATTTGGTCACAAATGCGACCATTTTTAGACGCAGTTTGGAGCCCTGCACAAGGATGATGATTTATCGACTTTATAGACATTACATTTTTATCGTCTGTTAATGCTGAACTTCTGTAAAGCTGCTTTGAAACGATGTGTGTTGTGAAAGGCGCTATACAAATAAAATTGACTTGACTTGACTTAATACTTGTGTTGGAACATTTACACCTTGAAGTAAATTATCTGCTGTTTAATTGGCAGTGGAGAAGAGAAGAGAGGGATGATGCTGATCCTGGAAGAGCTGATTAGGAAGCCCTCTTTTTATGGAATTAGGAAGAAAATAAATAAAATCTCACTATTTAATCCCCATTGTCATCATGGAACAGGGGACAGAGATGACAGAGGCTGTCTGTGTTGTGAAGAACAGAAGACAGTGTGTGGTGTGTGTGTGTGTGTATATAACCAGGTTTCAGGATTATTCCAATCCACACATGCCATCAGTCAAGGGCTTTGAACAGAGAAGAATTAGCCTATATTCATCATCATCTGGCTCTTTATAAGCAACAAATAATGTATACGTCATATTTAACTGTGCGACAATTGCTTGCAGTGTGCATATGTGTGTGCACTGTGCAATGTCACATGAGTATCTGGACAAACTGACAGCTAGAATAACAAGGATCTGCAAAGCTGCCATTGCTGCATATGGAGGATATTTTGATGAGTACTCTATGAAGTAGTTTATGAAGTTCTGATTTTTTTTTTTTCAAATTGTAATAGTAATTTTTCACATTACTAATGTCATGACTACATTATGAATAGCTGAATGCCAATTTGGTGAATAAAAGTACCAATTTCTTCCCATAAGAGCAAAATCTGTATATTATTCCAAACTTTTGGCCACCATTGTATACAAATATATGTCATATAGGTTTGGAAAGACATGATTAAATTATTGAGTAAATTATGACAATTTTATAGTATAATAGTCTATTAGTAATAGAATTTTAAAGTATAGTACAATTTTAGTATTAGCTCTTATATATGATTGTCAGGAATGGTATTTTGGATTGTGAAGGCACTGTATTTTAAAAATACTAAAGATAATTAGATATACTCTCTTTCAAAATACTCTTTCAAAAGCAAGAGCAGACACAACACACATAAACACACAGGACCACTCCATTACTAAACAGCATAAACACCCTCTTCAAGCAAAGCATGATGGGACATCTTCCATTCTGTCTCACTAGAAGAATAGGACACTGACGTCTGCTCATCACCATAACAACTGAACTTGAACCACCAACCTATCATCTAAATAAACAATAGGAGAGATGAGAGGTCGGGCCTTATAAGACAGACAGAAAGAAAGAGCATGAAGGGAGAAAAGCATTTGATAAACAGCAAAACAGAGAGGCCTTTTTTATGCAGCCCTGATCATGTGGTTGACAGTAGTTTGAGGTGAACTTACAGCTGGATGAACAGGGCCACAGAAAGTGAGAGAGTGAGAAAGACAACCAGAAACAGAGAGAGAGAGAAAGTTCTGACGGAGAAATTACGACAAGCATACCAATGACCACTCAATAGGCCATACATACATACGTACGCGTGCAAAGCAGAAGAGACAGTAATGAGAGGCCAGTGTCATGCATCAGTGACCACTCGAGTGCTCATACTTGCTCTTTCTTCAACCCTATTGCATCTCACCTTAAAAAAAGAGCATCACAAACTAGACACCTGAAAAGGTGTCATTTAACCTGTTTGCATGGAGATGCAACAAACAAAAATTGATGATGTGAATGAAACAATGAAACAAACAATATAGCCCTCAATGCAATCTGTTGCACACAAAAACAAAGCCTTGTGAAATCTAAATATTTCCTGTAATTGAGAGGAAATTATTTTGATAATAACCTCTGAAGATTATCATAGTTAAGTCAATAACCAACAACAACCAGAACCCTATTCTCAAGCCTAACCCTAAGAAACACCATCTTTACCATAACCCTAGTCTCAGCCTTAGACGGCAGGCCCACAGACCAAAGTCTGTGCTCTAACATCTGATACATTTTAGGGCTGAAATGATTAGTCAATGTTAACAATAAAAAATTGTCGACAAAATTTTCCATTGTCAACTAGTCATTTGATCACATTTCATGTAAAATGGGATCATATGAAACTAATGATGATGCATAAGAGGCGCACTGCAGCTCGTGCCTGACTGAGGAGATGAAGAAAATGCAGCTCACAGTCCAGACGCACTCCAAACTTTCCAAACAGCTTCAGGTGATATACTGTAGATCGCAAAGTATGAGAGAATTACACAAACATATACAAAATACAAACTAAGTTACAGAAGGACACTCGTTTTGAAAATAAGTGGAACCGGAGCTGCAATTCCGCTTAAGCAACACTTGCATGCATGTGTCTTTAAAGGAAGTACCCCACGTTTATATATTTAATGCATCTTTTTTCTAAATTCAAATAATAAAGAAGCAGGTCTTGTAAATACTGCAAGTACAAGCTCAGAAACTGGCATTTCTGTGTGCTGTCAGCACCGCTTCTACGAGTCACGAGAAGTGACCCAATCTAAGGGGGAGAGATTGAAACTGTATCCCGGCTCATGCACATTCTGGAATAAGTATTTTTTCTTAACCGCAGAAGTATAAACAAGTGGAAAAATACACACATTCAAGATACATTCTCTGAAAGCAATTTGTTATTTTTTACATGTTGTTTCTAAAGTAAATGTATCTTGTTTTCATTATTTTTAGACAATTTTAACAAGAAAAACATGACAAAAACACTGAACACTGTTACTGAATTAAACTGAAAAAAAGTAGTTGTTTTCCCTTTAATTCAGAGAATGTCATTTAGAGGTATTTTTAAAGGATTATTTTGTCCTCTTAATTGTTGGTAAGCATGTTAATATAACCTTTTAACTTGGGGCACAAGCTGAATAGTTTGTTAAGAGCTAATGATTAAACTTTGCAATTATAGCCTGAAAAGTCAAATAATAATTTTAAAAATCATTTAGTTGATTATCAAAATAATCGTTAGTTGCTGCCATAATGCAGATGACACACAATACTGTTAAATGCTTTCTGAAGTTAATCAGTACTAATCTGATTGGGTGGTTTGTTGAAACTTCCAAAAGCAGTAACAAACTGGACTTTGTATCAGTCTGCCTGGAAACAGAGATGTGTTCACAAGATTCCGCATTGATACAATGAATGCTTTTGAGAAAAAAAATGAATCACCAGATTTGTCCAAGTTTACCAGTTTAGAGATATTAAATTGTGTAAAGATATTTAGAATTTCTTCTAAGGAGCGTAGCACAAGTTAAAGTGGATATCCATGACCAGAGCTGCTTATCTTACTTTGTTTACATAGTTATGTCTGTAAAATGATCTGTAATAAGATTTTATGTATTGAACTGAATATTTACCTTTGAAATATTCTAATTTTTAAGTCAGCTGATTTTTAAATTGACGTTGCTTCCTTAGTCCAAAAGAGGGTGCACTAAATACATAAACCATACAGCACCATTATATTATTGCAAAGAACATTCCTGGCTGTTAAAAGAGCATTCTATTTTTCAACTAATGTGCATAAAATAAATGAATACAAAGTTTTAGTCGGTCCATATTTTCAAATGTTAATTCAAAAGTAAAATGAGAAAGGAAAATGCTTCAATAGACAGTTCACATGGTTGCACTGATGCCACAATATAGTACTGCCGACTCAAGCTTTATAACAACAGTGAAAAACCACTTTGTTTTTATTCAGTACAGTTGTACAATGCCTGACAAAAAAAAAAAAAAAAAAAGTTGAACACTCAAATATTTCGTTGGATTGCCTTTAGTTTTTGTCGCACATTCGTCATGGCATAGTTTCAACAACCTTATGCAACATCACATTTATTTTCATCCAGAGATGAATTAATTTTTGGGGAGATTTGATCATGGGAGATTCGAACCACTCCGATAAAGTCTTCTCCAGCACATCCCAAAGACTTTCAATGGGGTTAAGGTCAGGACGATGTAGTGGCCAATTCATGTGTGAAAATGATTCCTTATACTCCCTGAACTACTCTTTCACAATTTGCCTGTGCCGTCAGGGATGAAAAAAAAATCTATTGATGGGATAACCTGGTGGAAGGAACTTCACAGCAGAAGGGAAGAACAACACAGGGATGCAGGTTTTCCAGGCTCAGTTTTTTAAACACATCAGTTTCACAAACACAATAGATTAAACTGCAACAGCTTCAGAAGCACCATGACCTTTCTTGTGCCAAACTTTCTCTCCTGTCTGCAGGTGGCGTGGCTGCTTATATGCCGCTCTCCTCATGCTCACTGGAATTAGAAACAGGTGTTAAAAATAATATAGCTCAGGTGCAAGCACCCTTACCACTTTCTTTCTTTCTCTCTCTCTCTCTCTCTCTCTCTCTCTCTCTCTCTCTCTCTCTCTCTCTCTCTCTTTGGAGTGTTTGGGTGCTCACGAGTAGAGGGTGTATGAAAGCGGTTTTTCTACTGTTCTTTCTTTTTTCTTTTTTCTTTTTTCTAACTTATGGGGTTTATTGAAAAGTGAGAACCTAGGAAGTAAAGTATTTTAATTATTTTTTGGCGCGTTGTCGGAGGTTTGTTGACAGAGTTGAGATGGCATCTGGGCCTGAGGGCGGAGAAGTGCCGCCATCGCTCCGTCATGGCGTCAGGTGTGAGGTGGAATCGAGTGTGGCGGTGGAGGAGGTTTTAGTATCGATTGGGGAACAGGTTGGATATGAAAACATCTCTTCGGCGTCAAGAATGAATAAAGCTGTGGTGGTTTTCTTAAAGGAGGAGAATTTGGCTAACCGTCTAGTGAGCAGTGGAATTTCGGTAAGTGGACTCTTTGTTGCTATTTCTCCGCTAGTTAACCCGACCCGAAAGGTAATAATTTCAAACGTGCCTCCGTTTAACCCTGATGATGAAATTGAACGTGCACTTTTATATTATGGAAAGTTTGCTAGTACGCTAAAAATGATTCCACTCGGATGTAAAAATACTGCTGTTATGTCGTTTAGGAGGCAGGTGGCAATGTTTCTGAAACAACCTGAATTGGACGTGTCTTTTAGAGTTTCACATGAAGGGAAGACATACATGGTTTATGCTAGCACAGGTAGTTTAAAGTGCTTTGAATGTGGAGATGTGGGACATAAAAGGTCTAAATGTCCACATAAGGCTGGTAGTAGTGGTGTTGATAATGTCACACTGAATCCTGCTGCAGATTCAGAGGCCAGTGAATCTAATCGAGAGCAAACGATTCCCAATACAATCCCTGTTGTGATTCCTACTGTTGAGTCAGAGGCAAGAAACAAATCCAACGGAGAGCAAATGATTCAAAATGAAATAAAAGAAAGTGATGGAAGTGTTGTTGCATCATGTAGTGGTGTAGAACATAGAAAAAGGACTTTTGACAAGACTGTAGAACTTGAGGAAAGTCTTGGATCAGAATGTAAGGAAAGTGAGGATGTTCAGATGAAAGAAGTGGCTAATAAGGAAATGAATGAGAT
This sequence comes from Moxostoma hubbsi, assembly GCA_032164185.1. NCBI lineage: Eukaryota > Metazoa > Chordata > Actinopteri > Cypriniformes > Catostomidae > Moxostoma > Moxostoma hubbsi. Next base: position 29,772,859 of record JAVLUX010000003.1, on the reverse strand, counting down.
GTTGAGTTGGTTAGAGAGGAAGAACTAAGGGATGAGGATACCCTTTCGGATATTTCTGAGATTGGTTCTCAAAATATGGAAGAGATGTACTCTTTGGATGATATCAATGTTTTTTTGGACACAACATTTGGTAAAGTGGTAGAGGTGAAAGATTTCTTCCCAGATGTGGAAAAATTTGTTTTTTCAGTGAAAGTACTGCAGCGTACAGCGAGTTATGATGCACTGAGCAAACAAAAGAGGTTTAGATTAAAGAAACTTATCACGAAATTGAGGAAAAATAAAAGGGTTGTCTGCTTTTAAAAAGTAATGGCTAAAATGCACTGGGTGACTCTTATGATGTGTTGTCTTCTCTTTCTGTCTCTGTCCACTTTATATTCTAACCTTTTTATGGAGAACTTAAGAGTGGGCTCTTTAAATATAAATGGAGGAAGAAATGGGGCTAAATTAGCAGTGTTATCTGAGTTCTTAAATATAAATCGGGTTGATATTGTGTTTTTGCAAGAGACTCATAGCAATGATGAGAATGAAATTGAGTGGAATAGATGGTGGGAAGGGAAATTGGCATTAAGTCATGGGACAAACAATAGTGTGGGAGTAGCTATACTTTTCAAAAAAGGGTTGAATGTCAATATTTTAAATACTGAAGAAATTGAAAAAGGAAGGGTACTATTGCTAAAAATACAGTATGGGGAGCAGTTTTTTGTTCTAGTGAATGTGTATGCTCCAAATAATGGGGTGGAAAGAGTAAGAGTATTTGATCAATTAGATAAAGCACTTCAAAAATTTGATGATGACACTTGGTTAGTGTTAGGAGGGGACTGGAACTGTACTATTAATTCTTTTATTGATAGGAATGGTGAAGAGCCACATAGTCATTCTAGTAAATTATTGTCTAATATAATGGGAAAATATGATTTAATGGATGTGTGGAGAAGAAGAAATATTGGAGTGAGACGGTATACATGGATTAAAGTTGTAGAAAATATGGTTAGTGGGGCCAGACTGGACAGGTTTTATTTGAGTAAGATGGTGGAAAATAGGGTAATGAGTGCATCAATATTGCCGAATGGTTTTTCTGATCATCCTTCGATCATATTTGATTTTAATATAAAGCAAACTTCAAAACATAGGTATTATTGGCATTTTAATGAAAAAATGCTTAGACACATTCTTTTGTGATAGTTTTAAACTGTTTTGGGAGAAATGGAAAGAAAGAAAAAGTGATTTTGAAAACCTTAGTCAATGGTGGGATGTAGGCAAGGTGCAAATTAAAGAGTTTTGTCAAAATGTTTTTGATTGTAATTCTGCAAATGTGAAAAAAACTATACAAAGATTGCAAAAGGAAATTGAATGTTTGGAAGAGGACTTGACAAACAATGGAAGAGCACAGGACAATGGTACGCTTTTAAGCAAGAAAAGGAAAGAACTTGGAACTTTGTTACAGGAACAAGTGAAAGGGGCACTTGTAAGATCAAGGATTTGCTCCATCAAAGACATGGATGCCCCAACTTCATATTTCTTTAATTTGGAAAAAAAGACAGTTCAATATAAACAGATTCATTATCTTCGCTGCCAAAATGGAAGTATAACAACAAATCCAACTGAAATGAGGAAGTTGGCGATGGACTTTTATTCTGTGTTGTATAGTGCTGAGGAATGTGATCCTGATAGTGCTAAATATATACTTAATGATTTACCACAGTTAGAGCAAGAAGAAAGTCAAGCTTTGGATGATATTATTACATATGGAGAGTTAACAGAAGCAGTGCAGCAGTTGTCTATGGGGCGTTCTCCAGGAATAGATGGATTAACAGCTGAGTTTTACAAACATTTCTGGGGAATATTAGGGGAGGATTTTTATGAAGTTGTACTAGAATGTTTTAAAAATAAAGTACTTCCTGTTAGTTGTAGGAGGGCTGTAATTTCATTGTTACCCAAAAAAGGAGATTTAGGATTTTTAAAGAATTGGAGGCCAGTATCTTTATTATGTTTAGATTATAAAATACTTTCAAAATCTATTGCAAATAGGCTTAAAAATGTTTTGAACTTGTTGATTCATTAAGATCAAACATATTGTATACCAAACCGATCGATAATGGACAATTTGTTTTTAAGAGATGTGATTGATTGTGGTTGTATAAATTATTCTAATTTGGGTGTCCTGTCAATAGATCAAGAAAAAGCATTTGATAGGGTGGACCATGACTATCTTTTTAAAGTGTTAAAGAGTTTTGGAATCGGTGATCAATTCATCTCTTATGTTAAATTGTTATACTCTGATGTATCAGTTTTAATCAAGGTTGGTAGAGGAATAAGTGCCCCAGTAGCAGTCACTAGAGGTATTAGGCAGGGTTGTCCTCTTTCTGGGCAATTATATAGTCTTGTAATTGAGCCTCTGTTGTGTAGACTAAGGAGAGATTTAGGTGGTTTTTCAATTACAGGTGTAAAGGAAAGTTTTAAAGTGTATATGTCTGCTTATGCCGATGATATAACTGTTTGTATTTCAGGACAAAATGATGTAACCGCTTTAGAAACAAGCATTAGGCAATACGAAATGGCTTCCTCAGCTAAAGTTAACTGGGAGAAAAGCGAGGGGTTTATTATTGGCTGGTGGAGAGACACCGGACCTCCGAAACTTCCAGGAGGACTGATCTGGGGGAGGGAGGGCATAAAAGTGTTAGGTGTTTTTTTAGGAAAGGAACATTTTAAAATGAAGAATTGGGAGGGAGTGCTGGAGAAGGTAGTTGCTCGATTGTCTAAATGGAAATGGCTATTACCACAATTATCCTACAGAGGAAGAGTTCTGGTGGCAAACAATCTGGCAGCTTCCACGCTCTGGCACAAAGTCATTGTTCTGGAACCACCAAGCGAACTGATTTGTAACATACAGAGGAAAATTGTGGACTTTTTCTGGAGTGGTGAACATTGGACTTGGGCTGCAGTGCTTTACTTACCGGTACATGAAGGAGGTCAAGGTCTGGTGGATGTAAAGAGTCGAATTGTTGCTTTCAGGCAGCAAGCAGTGCAGAAATTTCTCTATCAAGAGGATTTAGCGTGGACACCAACAGCATGTGCGTTCCTGCAGAAAATTGAAAGTTTTGGACTAGACAAACACTTGTTTTTATTGAAAATGGACGGGTTGAGACTGGACAATCTTCTTTTTACAAATCAATGTTGTAAGCTTGGAACAAGGTTTTGAAAGTAGAGAGAAATTTGGATGAGCTTGGGGACTGGATTAATGAGGAACCACTGTTTCATAATCCGTTGATTCAGACCCGGTTTTTATCATCAGTAAGCATTCAGAGAACTCTCGTAAAGAACGGAGTCACTAAACTGGGACATTTACTGGATAATGGCAGATGGAGTTCAGTGGACACTTTTAAAGAACTATCTGGTTTGTGCTCGATAAGAATTGCTTCAAAATTGAGAGATGAGATGTTTGCTGCTTTGCCGAGCAGTTACAGAAACCTTGTTGCTGGGGGAAAATGTACAACAGCGGAAAGGAGGTTTTCCAAAGTTACAAATTTTCCTGCTGTCAGTGAAGAACAAGGAGAGCTTGAAGGATCTATATTGACTTTTAAAACTCCGCAGCTGGAAGAGCTTGATGTTGCATCAAAAAAAGCATTGCTGTATGTTACAGTGAAAGTTATTCACATGGACTCACTCAGCCGGCAGAGTTTCTCAAAGTGGACAGAGACAATGGAGCCAGACTTCCTGGTGAGGGACAGGTGGAGAGCCCTGTATAAGCCTCCCATCGAGAAGCGGACCGCTGATCTGCAGTGGAGGCTTATCCACAGGGCGATAGACATGTAGCACACCTGAATCCAGCAGTTGGGGGGGATTGCAGTTTTTGTAGTGTTGAAGAAACAATAGAACATTTGTTTTTAAGATGTTTGAGGCTTGGAGGTCTTTTTAAGTTGCTTGATGCTTGGTTTCAGGGTTTTGGTGAGGAGTTTTCCCACAAAGTTTTCATCGGGGGACTCAAATACAAAGTGCTGGATAGAGGAAAATTGTGTTTATTAAATTATTTAATTGGTACAGCAAAGCTTGCAATGTGGAAAACAAGGAGTTGGAACTTGGCTCAACAGATGTAGAAATGATGTTGAAGTATATGGTAAAAGGAAGGATAAAAACTGAATTTTCATATTATAAGCTGATCAATAATGTTGAAAGTTTTTTAAGAATTTGGGGTATAAATGAGGTTTTACGTGTTATTGATGATGCAGATTTATTTTTTACTTTTTAAATGAATTGTTGCTGAGGTAAAATGATACAGGTAACAATAGTGTTGTAAATCCTGGATTTAATGTAACAATAAAGATCTGTTCAACCTCTCTCTCTCTCTCTCTCTCTCTCTCTCTCTCTCTCTCTCTCTCTCTCTCTCCTTAAAGACACTTGACCATGCCCCCGCTGCCACATATCCCCACCGCCCCACACAGGCCGGGGAACATCCGGCCTGTCTACCACTCCTCCGCCCCATTTCTGGAAAGGAAGTCAGCGACAACCATATGCGCTCCCGGTCTGTGGACCACCTTGAACTTAGATGTCTAAAGAGCCAGATACCAACGGGTGATCTGCACATTGGTATGGAGCCATTGGAGTGAGGCCTGATCAGAACAGAGGCTGAAGGCTCGCTCCAACAGGTAGTACTGGAAAGTGAGGACCGCCAACTTGATGGCAAGACAATGGTACTGTACTTAGTCTCCCTCAGTGAAAGCTTGGGTCTGAAGCATCCTTCTGCAAGACAAAAGGGAGAGAGAATTCGGGTGAATGTAAAAGCGCCGCCCCCCCGGACCGAGTCTGGAGCTCCCTTTTTAGTGAGATCAGTCAGCGGGCTGGTCACATTTGAATAATTAGGCACAAATCTCCACCCGCCCAATCGTACACTTCTTGCGGGTTGCTGTGAGTCCCGCTCGTCTCAGCGATCTCATAACTGCCCTCAGATGCTGCATGTGCCGCTGCCAATTATTGCTGTAAATGATGATTTCATAATTTCACCATTCAGAAGTACCATGGCCTTCCTTCTACCAGACTCTCTACTGGTGATGTGGCTGCTTTTATGCCACTCTCCCTATGCTCACTGGAATTAGAAACAGGTGTTTCTATGTAGAAACCATAATCTAGCTCAGTTGCAAGCGCACTTACCGCTATCTCTTTCTCCGCATTAATGCTTGATTATGCCCCCGCTGCCACACCTGGTCATTCAGTACATTCAGGTAGTCAGCTGACTTACTTTTATTGCCGCATAACGCTGCTGAGCCTAGACCTAACCAATTCAAGCAACCCCAGATCATAACATTGCCTCCAGAGGCTTGTACAATGGGCACTATGCATGACGGGTACATCGCTTAATGCGCTTATCTTGACGGGCCCTTTGCTTTGGAATAGCGAATTTCCTAGCAAATAGGAACCTTTTTCCATTGGTCCACAGTACAATCTTTATGCTCCCTAGCTAATTGAAGCAGTGTTTTCTAATTAGCCTCACTACCAAGTGGCTTTCTTTTGGCCACACAGCTGTTTAGTACCAATCCTGTAAATTAGTTTGCATTGTGAGTGTGGAAATGTTCTTTCCTTACATTTTATACAATGTGACTTCAAGCATTTTAGTGATCTCCGATCACGACCATTCAAGATTTTTTTCCAACCACATTTCTTCCATGAAGCTGACAGTTCACCACTATTTTTCCAGGTTTAACCCTCTGGGGTCGATGGATTATTTCAATACAGTGGAAACAACATAAAATACTCTGTCATTTTGGGGCATACAGATAATTGTACACATCATTACAGACTATAAAAGGTCTACTTTTATTTGTGTACACCCACAATAACAACAAAACCATGTGCTTTTGTAAAATAAATTAAAAAGGGTGCACTTTCAGCTGTCTATGTGTTCACGAGCATATTTCTGAAACACGTCACGAAAATTAAGTGAAACTCCGCAAAAAATGAACAAACTCTGAATCACACAAACATGTCTAAAGAAAGCTTAAAATGTCTACTTTAAAAAAAAATATTCTCCTGCAATGTAATCTGTATGAAACAAAGCGATGTACAGTTTCTCCTGGCTCAGCTAATTATCGCAAATATGATCACACCCACAGGCAGAGCGCTCTATTCATACGGTAATGTGCTGAGGCTATCAATGCAAATGGTAAACGCCCCCAACTGTTCCTTGAAAACATCAAGTTCATTTACTTTTCTGCACGTTTGGAAAATGCCACAATACGACTGAACGTTTGCATTTTAAAGAGTGACTTGATCCAGCCAAGAATACAATTTCGGATTAGTAAGTCATTATTTTTACTTACATTAGTTGACATGATATTTTTTATAAACATGTACATATTTTAGTTACATTTAAATGTTGTTTCGGCTACAGCAAGTATTTCAAATGTATGCTGTTTGATATGAATATGATATATAATATGATACAGCAAGATTATTATATAAGATTAGATTATATTTTAACTAGTGTTTATGCTGCCTCATTATCATCAACAAAGCTTGTACATGCAAATATGTGTTCAGGTTAAATTAGTAAAATGCACTTTAAATATGCCCATATTAGAAAATTAGCATATTATGTGACACTGATGACTGCAGTAATGATGTTGAAAATTCAGCTTTGATCACAAATTGCATTTGACAATATATTCAAATAGAAAACTGTTCTTTTAAATTATAAAAAGAGTTCACAATATCACTGTTTTTACTGTATTTTGGATTGAATAAATGCAGCCTTGGTGAGCAGGAGGAGACTTCTTCTAAAACTTTTAAATGGTAGTGTAGGTCTAACATTTTTAAGTCTTTATGTAAAAAAAAATTACAGTCAGACTTCTTTTACCTTAAAACTTGATTTTGATCATTAAGTCTCCTCACATTCATTCTCTTTCTGTCCCATTCCTCATTGATGGTGCCAGGGGAGGGTCTTTGTCTCCTCAGGTGTCTCCCACCTTCAATTTGTATTTTCAGTTTTGTATGAATGAGTGATCAGGATGGTTTTCACATCATTTTCAAGCAAAAACTCTAGGCTACAAGATCCAGTTCTCAAAACTCTTGGGGACAAATGTTTAGTATGTGTTATTTGGCCTTATGTTAATGACTTAAAATTTTAGTTTATTCAAAAACCACGCATAAACTTTATTTTCTCAAAAATACAAACATGTACATACATGTTGCTCACATATTATTGTAGCCCAATTTGTGCTGAATACAGTGTTATCATACATTAGCCATTAGTAGTGACTTTTTTTTTTTTTTTGGCCAGGTAATGTATACTGGATCCAACAGCAAACCAGGAGCTTGTGTGTGAGCACAGTTAAAGCACAGAACATATTTCACATGTGAAGAGAAGGGATGCACCAATCCGATACCTGGATCGGAATTGGCTCCGATACTGAAGCTTTTAGATGGATCGGGTATAGGTCCAACGAGCCTGATCCAAATCCAATACTGTGTGTTAGTCATGTTAGTTAATGTCAAGCTCCAAAAATGACATAAAAGAACCATAAACACACCATTAAAGCAGTTCATATGACTCGTGTGTAACCCTGGTTAAATAATGGGTAAAAGGAATAAAGTTTCATTAATTCATAATTTAGTAACATCATATTTCCCTAATCATGGTGAAAAGAAATGTAAAAGTTATTCAAGAAAATTATAATGAAGTTTAAGTTATTTAGTTGATTAGTGATTTGACCAGTGAGAGCTGATCTTCACGAACTAAGTTAAACAAATATAGTTAAAAACCTCTGAAAGTGTACAGAAAAGTACTTAAAAATGTTTATATATTCATTTATTTTGTACCATCCAGTATCTGAAGAAGCTAATTGCATATTGTTGAGTCTCATTTTCACTCGTTCATCAATGCCTTGTGTTTTTCCTATTTTCTTGGTTCTACAGTTTGTGTTAGTCCTTGATGATGAGCCACCCAAATTCTACATTGGTACAGAGAAAAGAGGACAACAAATCATAAAGTAGAGGATAATTTCCTTTCATTCATCAGCCCTGCTTCATGAAAGACAATTCCAATTTGGAGAACTATTTAGCTCCTTTCCTGGAGAAAATTGACAAATAAGGAACTAAGGAAATAAGTATTTGAACTATTAGTATTACAGAACATTGAACTATTGATGGTGGTATGGTTACCCATAACCAATTTGATTGATATCCTTATACATTGAAAAAGCTGTGATATTTTGTTTTCTTTATCCCTCTGGGGTCTGAGGGTATTTTGGGTCCTGGAGAAGTTTTGACATGCCTTGACGTTTGTGCTTTTTTCAGTTGCTTAAAAACATATTAATGGCTAAAATCTGATTCAGCAGAAGCTGGGCTACAATAAAATGTGAGCAACATGTATGTACAGGTTTATATTTTTGAGAAAATAACGTTTATGCATGGTTTTTGAGAAAAAAAAGTGTCACTGAAATAAGGCCAAATAACACATACTAAACATTTGTCCACAAGACTTTTGAGTGCTTGATCTTGTAGTCTAGATTTTTTGCTACAAAATGATGTGAAAATCATCCTGATCACTCATTCATACAAAACAATAGTGTGAAAGGTAATATGCGAGGAGGCGTGACCGATCATGAATATGGATTGTAATTCACACCTGAGAGACAATGACTCCACCCCTGGGCCTATCAATGAGGAAATGTGACAGAAAGAGAATGAATATGAGGAGACTTAATGATCAAAATCAAGTTTTAAGTTAAAAGAAGTAATCTGACTAAATATTTTCTTTACATGCTTAATTTTAGACCTATACTTCCATTAAAAGAAGTCTCTTCTGCTCACCAAGACTGGATTTATTTGATCCAAAATACAGAAACAATATTGATATTCTGAACTCTTTTTACAATTTAAAAGAACAGTTTACATTTAAATATATTGTAAAATACAAATTGTGATCAAAGAATAATTTTCAGCATCATTACTGCAGTCCTCAGTGTCACATAATCCTTCAGAAATCATTATAATATGATGATTTTCTAATATGGGCATATTTAAAGTGCATTTTACTCAATTAACCCTAACACATATTTGCAAGCACAAGCTTTGTTGATGATAGTGAGGCAGCATAAACACTAGATAAAATATAATCTAAACATTCATATTATTTTTATCTCGTATTACATATCATATTTATATCATACAGCTTACAATTGAAATACCTGCTTTAGCCAAAACAGCTTTTAAATGTAACTAAAACAATCATATTTCAAATGTCAATACTCTGAATCCTGGCTGCCAAGTCTGGAAACGGTCCCACTAGTAAAATATGTACATGTTTATATAAAATAGCATGTCAACTAATGAAAACAAAATGGCTTACTCGTCTGAAATTGTATCCTCGGCTGGATCAAGTCTCTCTTCAAAATACAAATGTTCATCGGAGTCCCACTCTTCTTTTGAGGAAAATGTTAACTCTTCGTCACTGTCCAGGAGCTTTCTCACATATGTATCATTGCAAACGCGCAGAAAAAAATAATGAAATGTGTTTACATTAAACCTCCCAGTCGGGGGTGTGTACATCTGCGTTGATCGTCTCAGGACATTAGCGTATGAATGGCGCGCTCTGCTGGTGGGTGTGCTCACATTACAGATAATTAGATGAACCGGTAAAAACTGAACATTGCTTTGTTTCAAACAGATTGCTTTGCAGGAGAATATTTGTTTTAAATTTGAATTGGTTTATTAAAAAGTAGACATTTTAAGCTTTCTTTAGACTTATGTTTCCTGTTTGTGTGATAAGTATTCGCAGAGTTTCAGTTCATTTTAGTGACGTGTTTCAGAAATATGCTTGTGAACACGGAGACTGCTGACAGCTCACACTTTTTATTTTCTTTATTTTACAAAAGCACAAGATTTAGTTGTTACTGTGAGTGTACACAAATAAAAGTAGACCCTTTATAGTCTCTAATGATGTCTTACACTTATCTGTATACCCAAAAATGATGGAGTATTTTAAGTTGTTTCTCTGCAATGACGAAAATATCCAGCAGGACACGCCGGCGTGTCCGACGACTCCATAGGGTTAATTTCAGTCTGATATTGAAATACCAGTCTGTGTATATTTTCAGGGTGAAAGAATAACAAATAACAAAATAACACTCAGAAGTTCAAATTCCAGATCAGTGCCTGTCTGTTATTTTCTCACCTCAACCAGTTACCTCCTTCATGGACCCTGAATTTTCTGATAAATCTATCTGGTCTGACAGCAATTAATTTATTGCCAATACCTCAGACACCTGCTACATGTGCATTTTTTTCAAAGCCACTTGAAGGCGTGCGATAGCTCTGTGAATCACAAAAAGCTGTGTTTAATAAGTATATAGTATGCACAGAACCAGCATGTTAGTGAATGGTGCTGCTCTGTTGACACAAACTCATGCACAGGCTGGTGATGCACTTTTTAGCCTTCAAAGCGGTGTGCAATATTTGAGCGCTACTCAAGAACAGCATCTCAGATATAGATGCTCAATAGTTCGGTTCAGTTATAATATGCATTTAGAATGGCAACGGAGGTGCATTTTACCAGAATTTGAATAAGAAGCGAATTAAACTACTGTGAACTTGCCTACAAACAGACACACTTTCAGGACTTCCCGGAGAGTTTAGAATGTCAAAATAAAAGTGTGAGAGTTTAAAAAGTGTATGATTTAAATATAATCACTGTCGTTTAAATATTGTAGTCAATAATAATAATAATAATAATAATAATAATAATATTACTAACAAATTATTATTATTATTATTATTATTATTATTATTATTGTCATCATTAGTATTTGTTTACAATATATAACAATATTTAAGTTGAATGGGTTCCAAAAAAAATAAAAAAATAAAAATTAAAAAAAAAATCAATGAATGAAAAGTGGACTGATGTCTTACAACTAAATTGAACAATTTCAGATGCAAGTTGAAACATTTTATTCAAAAATAAAACACTGGTTTCTTTTCTACTGAAGACTCGAATACTGGTATTACTGATAATTTGGCTCCTACATTATCCAGTATAATAGCTAATAATAAAGTGTTTCTTAATAAGCTATACATTTATATTGAAATCATGTGTTGTTAGAGGTTTGTGTTTCTTTACATATTAAAGAGTACTCCCAATAAATATATACTAAACTAATTATCCAAAAAAAAAAAAAAAAAAAAAAAAAAAAAAAAAAAAACCACACACACACACACACACACACACACACACACACACACAGGTATCAGCATCAGCCGATACCGAGATTTCCGATACCGGAATCGGAAGAGAAAAAGTGGTATCGGAGCTTCCCTAGTGAAGAGGGTGTTTAAAGTGCATGATTATGCTTAATAAGGTGACAGTGTGTAAAGTCATGTAAAGGCCTTAAACGGTTTTCCTTTATCGGGGTAAAAAGCAAAGGACGACCGGCACAGGTACATTTTTGTCCATGCATGGTTTGATTTGTATTTTTATAATAAGTTTTCTTTTGGTAGAACAGCATATGTTTGCAAGTCTAAAAGGTGCAGCAGATTGTAAATGAATGGTAATGAAATAGCTAACGACATAATACAATTGTAAAACTTTGCTAATATTATACGTGGACCACAAAGATAAATTTTAAATGATAAATCCCAATAATCCTAAGGCTGAACTTTACACTTGCACAAACAGACGACAAACTATATTACATTAACTCTTCCTTTAACAGCTAAGAAATCAGTTTGAGCATTTGTTAATATTAGTCCATAGCAGACCTATACTAAGCTATACACAGGTGATGTGAAGAGCACATTAAGGAAGCTTAAACACGAACACTCTCAATATCATAAAACTTTTTTCTATCTATGCAGGCTACCTGTGCTGCATTATAAGCAACAGCAAGTGAATCCATCAAATACATTTGAGAACCCTCTTAAGCCGCCTGCTTCTCTCAGTAAACCCATTGCCTGCATGTGCACCCAGCAGTAGGTTGGCAGGGCAGGATCTATATTTTGCTGTTTGGCACATGCAGACATAAGCAAACCCTTCCAAGTGGCACAGATATGGGGCATTGCCTCATCCCCCATTGGGCATCCACACAAACATAAGCACACACCAGGTGCTCAGGCCCACTTTCACTCCCCTCATTTATAGAACATAACTTGTGATGTACAAATTAAGAGTTAGTGTTTACAGGCTCTAGTGAAAGTGGCCTCCTGCAGTTTGAATAAAAGAGGGACTTTGGACTGGCAATAAGAAGCAGATGTTGGGCAAAGGGCTATCATTAGCTAGTTTCCCCTTTACATGAAAAGGTGAGCTATTACACAAGAAAATAAATTCACAAATAAACAGCGAAGAAAAGGCCTGCTGTTCAGTGGAAGAACCAGAGAAGGAGACGAGAAAATGAAGGAGGGAATTTTTGAGGACACACAGCCTGTGTCCAAAAATCCCATACTGTCAGAATACAATCTGTATTTGAGGAAGGACATAATTCTCGACCAGTAAACCAGTAAGTTCTTTAGGTAATGATACAAGTAGTATGAATAGATTCCGGACATACTTTATAAGGGGACATGGTTATTTACCCATGACCTGAATATATGACGGAACAACAGTGAAAAATTATAAACTACTATTAATTAAACTACTCTGGTTTTGTTAAACAAGCAATATTTAAGCAGATGGAACCACTTTCTTGGTGAATGTATATATGTATATATCACTTACAGTTGAAAAGAGCTTTCCAAATCATGTTTCAACAAAATTCATTTAAATCCAGCATTTTTGTACATAATGCCTTCTCAGCTCCTGAGGGATTATGGGTTCGGAAAGTGTCCATTCGTTCCGCACTTCAAAATAATGAAGGGAAGTAAAAAATGTGATTAAAATAGTTAAACTTTTTTCAAATGAATTTGACTTATTGTTAAGCCTACTAAGGCTCAAAATTGAATGGATGTCACTTAAAACTGAAGTGTTGATGTCTGGGTTACAAGGTCAATCTTATGTTTATTCAGAGCTTTTCTGAGCCAGTCCTATTATTATTGATCACATTGGTTGTTGATATATATATATCAGCACTGATCAGCCAAAAGCTGACAAATCAACCCTTACGAATGTGCCAGAACTCCCCCCTGAGTTCCACAATTGTCAAACACACATGCGTGTGCACACACACAAACATATTGAAAACTGGTGTTTAAATCAGTTAGCCATGTAGCTGACATGGACGTGATGCATTTGACATTTGAAATAGAATAAGTGGATCTAAACACAAGGGCCCGGTATCATCAACAACGTCCCTACTGTATATGATAAGCATATTGCGATACGCATTTATGGTGATGTGCCGTGGCCAAGCAATGTCTGTGGAGAGCGAGTACAGGAGAGGAAGAGCGGTAAGGATTGACACCTGGGGGGAATTATCTCGAACAGATGTTTTGGGTTTCATTGAGAGCTGGAGAGAGATAAAGAGCAACCAGAGCTGCAGGTGGGGGAGAAAGGGACCAGAGTTCTACAACGGCAAGAACTGCAGTGATAGAGAGTGCTTCTTTTAGTTTGTTTGATCTGCTGCGTTTGTTGAGTGTGCACTGAAAAGAAAAACAAAATGAATAACCTGAAAGTGTGTAAGATGGTTCCCACTTCCTCATTTCCCCTGAACTGACCTGAATGTTTCACAGTGGTGCCGAAACCCCGGAAGAGGAAGGAATCACCGTTATGATATCCTTGTCACTGGCCGAGGTGTTCAAGCCCTCCTGGACCAGCACAAGTTGAAAGAAAAGTGGTTCCAGGTTCTCCTTCAGGCCCAAGATGAGGACCAGCAGGTGTTAGCACCACAGGGGTAAACTTCAGCCACAGCTTTGGCCATCCCCCACGTCACACTCGTTAAGCTGGTCCAGCAGGATGACAGATCATAACTTGGCTAATGAGAGGGATGGCGGAATAGGTCCAGTGCCATCGTCGCTGAATGGGGCCATCCAGCTGGCTGAGGACCACTTGGCGGTCTATCTATCTATCTATCTATCTATCTATCTATCTCTCTCTCTCTCCATCTATCTCTCCATCTCTCTCTCTCTCAAGTTGTTTCCCCAAAACCGGCTCCACAGTCATGGGGAACTTTAAACCCGCAGCTTCCCCCATCTCTCTCCACTCTCCTCCCCAGGTTGGTGAATCCGCTGCTGCAGGTGTGGGCGGGAAGTCTGGGCCAGTTTGCTGGAGTTGCAGGGACTCTTGACATTTCCAGGACCGATGCCCCATGATGGAGGTGGGGGCATTAGTCTGAATCCCCGATGTGCCACAGGCTGCCCCAATCGAGCTGGAGCGTACCGGATACCAGTGAGTATTGAGGGGGGTACATACCAAGCCTTAGTGGATTCAGGTTGTAATCAAGCCTCCATTCACCAAAGCTTGATTTAATTCGAGTTTTTGGATACATGCCGGTGGGTGAAGGTAAGGTGTGTGCATGGGGATTTTCAAAGTTACCCTTTATTCAGTTTAGGGGACAAAAGCAGTGTCGAGGCTGCAGTTAGACCCCGCCTCTCCATTCCACAATTTTGGGTACGAATTGGCCTGAATTTACAACTATATTGAAGGGAATAAGTGTGGATGTGTCTTACAACAACGCATCTCTGTGTGAAATTTGCGATTTGCAGGCTGGGGAGGCGGTACCAGGGCCGTCTACATCATCTCCATGTAAGGAGTACGCAAGGGAGGGGGAAGTCTGTGCTTACCCAGACCTTTGAGGATTCTCTGCAGGGGATTGCCAGATGAAACCCTTAGGCATGCTTTCTACTAAATGAACATGATTGATGGCCAATGCCTCCAGCCAGACATTGCTCTCATATTCTCATATTTTTCAATTATCAAAGATCAGTTCTATTAATTGACACAGGACACTCAGACAAAAGAGGATACAACCCAACTGTTAATACCACGGAGCCATCAGGAAATGTTATTCCAGACGCGCATTATAATCGGATGGTGGGACACTTAGGGCAGAAAAAGACACTGAACCATCTAATGACCTGTTTCTATTGGCCAGGCATTCACTGGGATGTTTGTCGGTGGTGTGCGGCATGCTGTGAATGTCAGCCAGTGAATCCGCTGGCCACTCAATGAGCACCATTGCACCCCCAAAACGTTCTTGACCCGAGATCAAAACTCCACACACAACAAGGCAACTAACACAGGAGAATTTGCTCCGGGCCATTGAACATCTCAACAAACAGCGAATCAGACACACCCACCAACAACTTTTCTTTCATCTGCTCTTTAAAATATAATCAAAATATTTCCTTCAAGTGTGCAGCTTTGTGTCTAAGCAACAAAATATCTTGTCAAATGTCACTCTTGCCATGATCCAACCTGGTATTAACACCCATCTCTGGAGATCTGATTGGAAGTAGGTAGCTTGGAAATGGGAAGGTTAACTAAATTACCTGCCACTGTTCTATAGGTACCCGCCTTTTGGTTCAGTTCATACAATGGTTGAGGGTAAAAGAAGCAAATATCACTGGCTGCATCTTGACATATGTACTAGTAGATGGAGGTTATTCATGGATTTGTAGATACGCAAAAAATGCACAAATATTTTAGATATTAGTTTTTCTTGCAGTAGCAAGTTTCACTTAATTTAGATTTGGTGGTCTACTACTGCTCAGATGATTGACGTGATAGGCTACACCCAAACTTTCAAAGTGCTGCATAATTGATATGTGCATCAACAAGCAGAACATAATGATTAATGGTCATATTGAATCGTCATGTATTGTTGTATTTTGAACACAGCTCTACTAAAGACAAACTAAAATGTTAAAAAGATAGTGGTACAAAAAAATTAAGTAATTGTTCTCTTTCTAACAATCTTTCGGTATCTCACTAAGGGAAGGCCTCAGGGGTGACTGATTGAAGCAGCACCAATTGACAACGTCAGTCAGAGTGACAGACCAAGCTCTAGTGATCAGGAGCCTCCCTTGTATATAGACCACTGTATCTCACTGCTGCACCATTCGCTCTCTTCCCTGTGAAGTTTGTGGAAGATGAACTCAGATGCATTATTGGAATTATTGCTCAAAAGTTTACAGACAAAGCCGCAAGGTAACGTCGGAAAATCCAGAAAGTATTCACATCGCTTCACTTTTTCCACATTTTGTTATGTTACAGCCTTATTACAAAATGGATTAAATTCATTATTTTTCCTCAAAAATCTCAACGTGAAAGAAGTTTGTGACACTCAAAATTGAGCTCACGTGCATCCTGTTTCCACTGATCCTCCTTGAGATGTTTCTACAACTCAGGTGTCCACCTGTGGTAAATTTTGTTGATCGGACATGATTTGGAAAGGCACACACCTGTCTATATAAGGTACCGCAGTTAACGGTGCACGTCAGAACACAAACCAAGTCATGAAGTCCAAGGAATTGTCTGTGGACCTCCCGAGACAGGATTGTATCGAGGCACAGAAAGATTTCTGCAGCATTGAAGGTCCCAATGAGCACAGTGGCCTCCATCATCCATAGATGGAAGTTTGGAACCACCAGGACTCTTCCTAGAGCTGGCCGCCCAGCCAAACTGAGCGATCGGGGGAGAAGGGCCTTAGTCAGGGAAGTGACCAGGAACCCGATGGTCACTCTGACAGAGCTCCTGTGTTTCTCTGTGGAGAGATGAGAACCTACCAGAAGAACAATCATCTCTGCAGCACTCCACCAAGCAGGCCTGTATGGTAGAGTGGCCAGACAGAAGCCATTCCTCAGTAAAAGGCACATGACAGCCCTCCTGGTGTCTGCCAAAAGGGACCTGAAGGACTCTCAGACCATGAGAAACAAAATTCTCTGGTCTGATGAAACAAAGATTGAACACTTTGGCCTTAAATGGCAAGTGTTATGTCTGGAGGAAACCACGCACCGCTCATCATCTGGCCAAATCCAACCCTACAGTGAAGCATGGTGGTGGCAGCATTTTTCAGCGGCAGGAACTGGGAGACTAGTCAGGATCGAGGGAAAGATGACGCAGCAATGTACAGAGACATCCTTGATAAAAACCTGCTCCAGAGCGCTCTGGACCTCAGACTGGGGCGAAGGTTCATCTTCCAACAGGACAATGACCCTAAGCACACAGCCAAGATAACAAAGGAGTGGCTATGGGACAACTCTTTGAATGTTCTTGAGTGGCCCAGCCAGAGCCCATACTTGAACCCGATTGAACATCTCTGGAGAGATCTGAAAATGGCTGTGCAACCTGATGGAGCTTGAGCAGTCCTGCAAAGAAGGGGAGAAACTGCCCAAAAATAGGTGTGCCAGGCTTGTAGCATCATACACAAAAAGACTTGAGGCTGTAATTGGTGCCAAAGGTGCTTCAACAAAGTATTGAGCAAAGGCTGTGAATACTTATGTACAAGTGATTTTTTTTTTTTTATTTTTTTTTTTTTATAAATTTGCAAAGATTTCAAACAAACTTCTTACATGTTGTCATTATGGTGTATTGTTTGTAGAATTTTGAGGAAAATAATGAATTTAATCAATTTTGGAATAAGGCTGTAACATAACAAAATGTGGAAAAAGTGAAGCGCTGTGAATACTTTCCGGATGCACTGTATATATTATATCAGAGGCAGGAAACAGAGGAATGGCAGAAGTCAGTAAAGCAGAATAATCCACAATGGTAACAAAGAAGTCAAAATCCAAACAAAAGTAGGTAAAATCCACAAGGTAATTAACTTGGAAGAAAACAAGAGAGTCCACAAGATAAATCCACTGGAGGTAAGGCTTGAGAACATGCCATCAAACAAAGACTTAAGGAAACAAGGTGAGAGCACAACTTAAATACATCAAACAGGAGACACAGGTGAGGAAAATTAACACTAATTATAGGGAAGGACATGGGTAGAGGATGACCTCAAGTGGCAGAAACAGGAACTAAAATCAGGGATCCTGACAAATCCAGTATTTTAGAGATTTTTCATCTTAAACTGTGTAAATTGAACACACTGAACTCCGGCATAATGGACCACTTCAAAATGGGGTAAATACCTCATTCAAACAGATCCTATTTAAATGAGTTTTATCACTATAGCCACAGCATACTGTATATAGAAACTTACATCTGCACAGTGACGTGAATGAACAGGTAAGCTTGAACAGGTTTAATTTGCGTTGCGTAACGTGTCGTGAAAACACGTGGGTAGTAACTCATTACATTTACTTTAGTAACATTTTGGGGAAAATGTTACTTTTAGAGTAGGTTTAAAAGTGGGGACTTTTTACTCTCACTCAAGTAAATTTCGAATGTTTTTTTTGTACTTGTTTACAATGTGTGGCATTACTGTTGTTACATTACTGGGTTTAATTTGAATTAATGTGTAATTTATTGAGAGATTATTGAATTATGGATTATGGGAATTTTACAAGAGTGGAAGTTCACTGCTGCGCTCGATGAGACGCTCCCACTTCAGTGATGAGTATGTCACTAAATTCATCAGTGCAGCAGCATCAAACTCTTCAAAGTGAAACACTTTCTTCGCTCCACACAATGAAAAAAATAATAGTTCTGTCATGCAATGCCTTCTTTTAACACCAAGACAAGCTGATATTTCAAGATTAAAGTCACAGCTCCAACTTCAGGCAGCACGCTGAGGTAAAATTTGGCTCCAATTCTAACATGGGCTACGCTGTGTAATGAGATGGTCATTATCAGGGTGATTCTGTAAGTGGGCTCTTATGACATCATTAAATATATTATTATTAAATAATATACTAACACAATAAATCTTAATTTTGTTTGTCATTTCAAATCAAATCAAATCACTTTATTGTCACACTACTGTGTACACGAGTGCAACAGTAGGTGAAATTCTTGTGTGCAGTTCCGAGCAACATTGCAGTAATGACAGTGACAAGACATAAACCACTTTACAATAACAACATATTTACACAAAACAATTTACATAACAAATGTACACAATACACACAATGTAGAATACACATACACTAGATACGGGTATAAATATATATAAACACTAATTGAATTGGGAGAATATATTGACAGAGTGATGATTAATAAAGTGCAGTGCTGATTGTTGATCGTGAGAGATCATGTGTTCAAAAGTCTTATTACTTGGGGGAAGAAGCTGTCATGTAGTCGGGTGGTGCGGGTCCTGATGCTGCGATACCGCCTGCCTGATGGAAGCAGTGAGAGCAGCCCATGACTCGGGTGGCTGGAGTCTCTGATGATCCTCCGAGCTTTATTCACACACCGTCTGTTATATATATCCTGGAGGGAGGGAAGCTCACCTCCGAAGATGTTTCTGGCCGTTCGCACCACCCTTTGCAGGTCTTTGCGGTTGTGGGCGGTGCTATTGCCGTACCAGGCGGTGATGCAGCCAGTCAGGATGCTCTCTACAGTGCTGGTGTAGAACCGTGTGAGGATGTGGTGGTTCATTCCAAACTTCCTCAGCCGTCTCAGGAAGAAGAGGCGCTGGTGAGCCTTCTTCGCAACGGCCTCAGTGTGGACGGACCATGTGAGTTCCTCAGTAATGTGGACACAGAGGAACTTGAAGCTGCTGACTCTCCACCGGTGCTCCATTAATGGTGATGGGGCTGTGTTCTCTGTCTTTCTTCCTGAAGTCCACCACAAGCTCCTTGGTTTTACTGACGTTGAGGGAGAGGTTGTGCTCCTGACACCAGTGTGTCAGAGTGTGCACCTCCTCTCTGTAGGCTGTTTCATCATTGTCAGTGATCAGACCTACCACCGCCGTATCGTCAGCAAACTTAATGATGGCATTGGAGCTATGTGTCGCCACACAGTCATGTGTGTACAGGGAATACAGGAGTATATATTTTTAATATATACTGTGTGTTAATATAAAGAGTAAACACATTTGATCAAATAAAGAGTACATTTTAAACGGGAACGAGTGGCTCACTCAGAATTCAGACACTCCTACAAGATAGCGAAAACTCAAAATAGTGCACTATATAGTGGATAGGAGACAGTTTCAGACACAGCGAGTGTTCCACAATCAGGGTTTGTGCCCTGCGTAGGTTGTGTAATCTGCATTTAGAGAGTAGCCGTACTGCTGTACATAACTAACCATCTAAATACTTATGACACTGAAAACCGTAACAACATTGAAATAGCAAAAGAAGGCATTATATTTCAGCATTATATAATGTCCTTGTGGGATATTTTCATGTTTTCACTGTAATAATTACTAGGAATGTTTCCAAACCTCTCTTCTTATTGAAAAATTCATCCCATCTGACAAGAGCCCTTAAAGGGATAGTTCACCCAAAAATTACATTCTCATTATTTACTCACCCTCATGCAACCCCACACGTGTGTGACTTTCTTTCTTCTGCTGAACTTAAATTAAGATTTTTAGAAGAATTTCTCAGCTCTGTAGGTCCATACAATGAGAGTGAATGGGTGGCAACATTTTAAAGCTAAACAAGCAAACATAAATCAGCATAAAAGTAATCCATAAGACTATAGTGGTTAAATCAGTATCTTCAGAAGCGATATGATAGGTGTAGACTAGAAACAGAGAACCAGATCACTTTCACATTCTTCTTGTGTATTTGGTGATTCACATTCTTCTCTGCATATCGCCCCTGCTTTCTAGCAAAAAATGACAAATATTGAGCTGTTTCTCACCCACACCTCTCATATCACATCTGAAGACATGGATTAAATTACTAATGTATTATGGATTACTTTTATACTGCCTTTGTGTGCTTTTTGGAGCATCAACAATTTGGCCTACAGAGCTAAAATAATCTTTTACATTTGTGTTCTGCAGAAGAAAGGAAGTCATACACATCTGGGATGGCATGAGGGTGAGTAAATTGAGAGAATTTTAATTTTGGGGTAAACTATCTCTTTAAAGTGATAGCTCAGCCATAATTTTATATGCTGTCATAATTTCTCTACCCTTGTGTTGTTCCAAACCAGTGTGAGGCTTTGTATTATGTGTAACACAAAATATGTTAGACAGAATGTTAGGGACTGGCAGTCTCAGTCATGATTCACTTTCAAAAAATATATAGAAAAAAAAACATTCACTGAAAGTAAATAGTGACTCAGGCAAACATTCTGTCTAATATCTCCTTATTGTGTTGTATGGAAGAAAGAACGTCATACAGGTTTGGAACAGCATGATGGTGAATGATGACAGAATTTCCATTAGTAATAATCATAATTCTGTAGTAGATGTTAAATGTGTATTATG